>VYZQ01000760.1:1746-24303 GCA_013400655.1 Mystacornis crossleyi
GTATGACATCCATTCGTCTCACCTTAATAAAAGCATAACAACACTAAGCCCCCAGCTCAAATCCTAGAAAACTAAAAAATTAGTCCACAAAACTTTCACAAGAATCTTAACACACTCCCTGCACTCAACAAGATTTAATGGAATCCCAAGTGCACATGGGCTGAGAGAAGGGACACAACACACTGCCATCTTAATATTCAGGCCACACAAATTTCACTTTGTCTTAAAATGAGACCTTTTTCTGATCTTACTACTAAAAGAGTCTCTGTTTTGGCTAATTTCAGCTCAGTAACTAAGTCATTGTATAGCCAAATTGGAAGGCTGAATGAGAAATTACCAGAAAACCAGAAGTCTACAATCCGGGACTGCCACCCTACTGTGGAAGACCTTAATTTAAGATAAAAACAACATGAAAGAGTTTTTATTCTAGTTGAAAAGATATCCCTCTCCTAACAAGGTCCAAGCATGAGCCAAACCAGAGAAATTTCAGCCCAGTGAAAATTAAAGTTTTAGTTTGGCTTTAGTGCGTGCTCATTTTCATTCCTATCACTTCACACTCTCATTTAAGTGTTTTGCTTGGTAACAAAGACTAATATTTTTAGAGGTACTTCTCAATCCACCTTCTATCCACTCAGCAATCATCACCTTCCACACAGCTCAAAGTTTTCCATGGATGCCTTAGCTTATTCCACGGTCCATTTTAAAAGGACAGACTATCAGTAAATATCCCAACAGCTAAGCTTGCAAAGCCAGAGACAAATAAGGGTCAAGGTGCAAACTTATTTGTGCACATATCCCAAGAGATCTGGATCCTTAAGCAAAGAAATTATAGGAAGAAAACCCCGTTTCCACAGAGCAAAGCCAGAGGCAATTGCGTGTGCTGGGGAGCCTACAGGCTTTCTACAGGGCAATCCCTTGCAAAGGCTCTGCCTTACACATCACTGACTAGAAGCATGTGAAATTCAGAGAAAGGCCTTTCCAAAGCATAATTTAAAATATCACTGAATTACCTTGTGGAGAAGGTCAGTAAGAGAAAACTGACTCAGTACATTAGCTAAATATCCAAATAAAAACACAGTAACATAGCAAAAGACAGACACAAACTACGCAACAAGCAGCTGCAACTTCTCTACATGATGAAGTATCTGCAAGCATAGAAGAATTAGGCTTTAGGGCTTCACCAGTAGCTTTCAGCAGTACAAACAAACTGTTAAAAACATCCTTGTCAATGCCGTTACTTTCACTATGTCTGAAACAACATCAAGTGTAAAACACATTTTTCCTCATTTTAAAACAGGCGCCCGAAGTCATCAACTCACAATTCCTGAATGCTAGTAAAACAAATTCCCAGCTAGCCAAGTCCTCCGGTACAAGAAAAGCATCAGATGATGCACCACAGAGCTTACCTCTCGTGTCCCTGGGGACTTAGGTGTCCTTATCAACCATCAGACTCTGAAGACAAGAGGCCACCAGTCTGTCCACTTCCACACCAGGCCACCAGCTCTCCGCTTATAAAAACACCACCTTTTAAGTAGCTTTAACCACATCAGGTGCTAAGACTTCTCCCTCCAGATTGTTTATCTAAATTTACATTGTTTATAAGAGGCACAGCCTTTGAATTCATCTGTATTAAAGTCAACTTTCCTTGATCAGGTTAGAAGTCCTTGTCTCCTTTGCTTCTCCTTTCATCACAGAATGTGCACCTTCGTGATTAAAGTTACAGATTTAATTACTTTATAAAAACAATCAGGCAAAATGCACTTCAACTAATTTTCTCAACTGCATTCAATTGACTCTCCTAGATCAAATCTAACTTATTTCACTGTGTTATCACATACACTTTTTAGAAAATGAAGGAAAAAAAAAATCCCAAATCATTCACACAGCTACAGAAGCACAGGTCAAGAGAGGACCCGACCCTATGGTGCAGTTGATTAATTTCTGCATTGCCCTGAAAAGACAGAGATGCCATGTACTGGCTGTGAAGGTGTTTGTCCACCCTTCTCTTAAAATTCCCCATACATGCAGACTACATACATTAATTTACTTCACAGAGGTCAGTTATCAGAGAATATGCACCTAAAGTCTTCCCTGTTCCAATCTGGGTCCTGATTATTACAACTAACTATTTTATCTATTCTAGCTGTGGAGAAATAATTTTTTTAAAAAGGCAAAAAAATCACATAAGGATATGTTTTAATTTCTGTTGCTCTAAACCACTTTTTTTCCACATAAATCAAAGACAAATAGCACACTAGCTGTGAGCTGTCCACCTGAATAAGTGTTAATTGCCACTTAATAAGCACAGACAAGGACAGGCTGCATACAGTGTCTTTCTCTCCAGGTATCTCCCATTTCTCCAGCACCCTCCTTTTTCTCCCCCCTCCCTACAACCCAGGTTCACAAACAAAGACAGAACAAGTTCTTGAAATGATTTTTACTTGTTGACTACTTTAAATCTTGCCACCTTGCCTAGCACCCTTTCAAACAGATGGAGCTGGATTAAATTATGTTGGCTAGGGAACACTTCCAATTAATTTTAAACCATTAAAGTACTTGTGTTCTATATTGAAATGAAGTAATTAATTAAGAGTTTTTAGTTTAGCTTATAAGAAAAAGAAAAAAAAAGGAGAGCAAACCTGGTTTGGGGGAAGAAGAAAAGAAAGAGGTCTAATTTGAGCAACTGGCCTCAGTCTCCAGTTATTATTTTGTTCTTTATCAGTCTGAGATTACAAATGCCCTTTATCGACCAGAAACCTTCATCCTTGTTAAGGTACTGGAACACTAACCAAGTTGTTTCTCAGTCATCCTTTTTGATCAAAGTGAACAGGGGGAATTCCTCATGTGATGATAATGGGGGAATAATTTTAAGCCTTCAGATGTCTCTCCCTCTCTCTTTTTGAGCCACCTCCAATTTTTCAACATCATTTTCCAAGCAGATCAGAATTAGTGACAATACTTCAATATGATTCTCCCTAACAGCATATATAAAGATAAAAATCTCTTCTCTCTTCCCATCATCACTGCCTTGTTTATAAACAAGATCATACTTCTGCTCTTATTCTCACCATTTTACAACAGGAATTTCCCTGTATTTACAGGGTAGAATTATATTACAAACCACTTAAGAATTCTGTGCTGGTATAACAAAAACAAGTTCTTCAGCAGAATAAACTATACTGGAAAAAGTAGAATTTGTTATCATTGCCTTTTATTGCCTCAGAGTGGGCATCTCCATTTTATTTTTTTTTTAGGATCAACATACACATATATTCACTATATCAACAAGTTTTGGCAGCACAGCCAGTGGTGGTGCTTGTATTACACTCTCGAGTAAGAATCTACTCCTTGGGGGGAGGGAGGAGGAGGGAAGCACTAAAAATCTTTCCAAATTATCATTCTCCAGCAAATAAACTGGATTTATATTCTACAGGATAAAAAGCAATGCCATACTTCTGTACTTATTTGCAAGATGCTCATAAAAATACTATGCAGCTCATATTGTATAAATAGATCTCTGCATTGTTTCAGTAGAAATACCTCCCTCTTTGATGCTGACTTATTTCTGACATTTACTCTGAGATTCTAAATGTTTTTAATACATGCTTTGTTGACACTGTAGAGGACTAACATTTAAAAAATCTGGTTGTGATGCAATATGAAATTAAATGCCTTGCACAGTCTGTTTTTGCAACTGTGCTTATGACCACTCATTAGAACATCTTAAATAATTCCCTCTTTTTTATCAAGCAATTTTTTTTCACCTTTCAACAGGTTTGAATCACAGCTTGCTTTCAGCTTTGAAAAGTTAGCATCTTTTCTAGAACAATAAAAACCTTCCTTTCTTTTCCCCTCTTCTCCAGAGACAGGGATTTAATGAGCTCACTGTATTCTGTTGTTCAGCCTCATGGACTGAAACATGTCCCTCTTTATTACCGTCTCCTTAGCTCTGCTGGCTGGTACATTCATATATACAGATTTAATACCATATAGTTCATTGGCTTCCAAAAACTGGGAGAGTACAAGCCCACGCAGAGTTAGGCAGAGGTACATGTCAGTGCAAGGTGCAGCACGTTAACTAACGCAGCCAGCCAAGGTGAGGTTGTGCTACGTCAGGCAGACTGCGCGCTGAAGCACAGTCACACATCTCCTCCTACAAAGTCACACACCAGATGAGCAAATAGCTGGGAACCATAAACCCATGAGCCACAAGATGGACAGGCTTAGAAACTTGTCCATCGGTTCTCTTCAGCCCTAGGGAAAAACATGAAATGGGCCAAAAAAATCACCCCTACAACCTGAGCTGATTACGTGCCACCTAAAAGCCTGGCAAACTGCTTCGGTTGAAATCTCAACTGCCCCTTTTGATGTCAGCCAGCACTGAGGTCAGTTTAAGTGGATTATGAATCCACACTCCACACCCTTTGTGATTCTGAGCAGTTAGCATAGATGGCTTTCTCTTTTGACACAGAGGGTGTAGTTCCTCAGCCCAGCTCCGCTCTCAAAGCCGGTTTAAGAAGTTCCCACCTTGGTTTCCTCACTCCTGGTTCTGCACCGCAGTTCTGTACACTCTGCGGGCAGATGGACCTATAAGCCACGCTTCAAACTGGTCACAGCCGCAGTTCTCTCCACTGACTCAGTTTACAGGACAGGCTTAGCAACAGCTGCAGCTGCCCGATGGCAACGCTTCAAGAGAGTTCAAGCCCAATATAACTTGCTGTCAGAAAGGCATTCTCTCCTTCCCCCCTACTGTGTGCACACACTTGACCCCTTACAGGCCAGTTCAGCACACAACAGGGTGAAAACTAACTAGGAAAGGGGTGTAAAATCACACGGCTTGGAGTGAGACTGCTACTCTCAGCTGTAAAAAGTAATTTCAATAGCTAAGCTGTCTCTTGAGACATCACTCGTAGAAAGCAAGGAGTTCTGGCAGAAGGGATGGGTAATCCTTAACCAACTCTTCTGCAAGGAAAAATGTTCATGAAATTATATCCCAACTTTGCACACTTCTAATGCAAAAATGGCTTTGTAGCTCCACTTGTTTCTGCCTTAGGGTTCCCAAGACTGCTGTCGTACTGAAATTAAGGTTTTCTAACTATTGTTAAGATATTAATACTATTTTTTGGAAAGGACCCTTAGCTTAAAATTTCCTTAACTGCCAGCTGCTGACAAAAGGCAAGCTAAAATACAAGGATAGTGCAAAGTTTCAGTAAAAAAAACCCCAACCAGCAAACCCACAAAACCCTACCCTGAACTCCTGACCTCCAGTTCTCAAATATGCTTCATCTCTAAGTCAAATAAATACTCCTTATCATCTCCTCAAAACATACAAGTGACATAGGCATATCATAATCACCAGTTCCATTATTCAATTCTCTGAGTGTTTCACTTTAAATAAGTATTGACCATCTTTAAGTGGCTGATAAAATAGTTTTAAAACAAACTTGAAAGCCAGAGCCCTCTACATGCAAAGACTTAACAATGAGGTAGAAATATAAAGATACAGAAAAATCTAAAGTTGTGCAGGACTTTTTTTATTACATAAAAGAAGAATGAATCTTCTGCTCTGTTGCAGTTCTGCCTTCTTCAGAGAGTTGACCGGTCATCAAGATGAGATCCAAGTTGATGGGGTTAGAGTAGGTGGAAGAAAGGAAATGCTTCAATAGATTAAAGAAATCCTCACTGAATTACTTTTTGGTCCAACTCATGCCCTCTTTCAGGAATGGGGCTGAAATCACATAGTAAATAGGGCTTCTAAAATTTTGTTATCTATATTCAGTTTCACTATTGTATTGTTAGTATTGTATTGTATTATATGAAAATTGTATTATATATGAAAATATATTTTGTATTGTATTGTTAGTACAATAACAAGGCCATGTCAGCTAAAGTAACTGGTTTATCACCCTTACATGAAACAAAAAGGAAAAAACAGAAAGTCACTGTGAGTTTATACTTTACTTCTAACATAACAACTCTACTATTTGAAGGCACTATTTGAGCAGAGGTAAGAATCTGGAAGAATAAGTGACAACTGGAAGACATGTCATATTCTGGTGCTGCTCTGCAGCATGTCCGTGACACCTGCAACATGCCCCAGCTGACAGGGATGCCCCACGCTGGACAGCAGTGCAGGGATCCCCACTTTCTCCTGAGACATTTGGTTCTGTCAGCTTGAGTTGCTTGTACTCAATTGATCAGACTTATTTTTTTCTGGAATATATCAAGTAATATCAGGGTGCATTCACTCTTTGTGCCAATATNATTCTCTGAGTGTTTCACTTTAAATAAGTATTGACCATCTTTAAGTGGCTGATAAAATAGTTTTAAAACAAACTTGAAAGCCAGAGCCCTCTACACGCAAAGACTTAACAATGAGGTAGAAATATAAAGATACAGAAAAATCTAAAGTTGTGCAGGACTTTTTTTATTACATAAAAGAAGAATGAATCTTCTGCTCTGTTGCAGTTCTGCCTTCTTCAGAGAGTTGACCGGTCATCAAGATGAGATCCAAGTTGATGGGGTTAGAGTAGGTGGAAGAAAGGAAATGCTTCAATAGATTAAAGAAATCCTCACTGAATTACTTTTTGGTCCAACTCATGCCCTCTTTCAGGAATGGGGCTGAAATCACATAGTAAATAGGGCTTCTAAAATTTTGTTATCTATATTCAGTTTCACTATTGTATTGTTAGTATTGTATTATATGAAAATTGTATTATATATGAAAATATATTTTGTATTGTATTGTTAGTACAATAACAAGGCCATGTCAGCTAAAGTAACTGGTTTATCACCCTTACATGAAACAAAAAGGAAAAAACAGAAAGTCACTGTGAGTTTATACTTTACTTCTAACATAACAACTCTACTATTTGAAGGCACTATTTGAGCAGAGGTAAGAATCTGGAAGAATAAGTGACAACTGGAAGACATGTCATATTCTGGTGCTGCTCTGCAGCATGTCCGTGACACCTGCAACATGCCCCAGCTGACAGGGATGCCCCACGCTGGACAGCAGTGCAGGGATCCCCACTTTCTCCTGAGACATTTGGTTCTGTCAGCTTGAGTTGCTTGTACTCAATTGATCAGACTTATTTTTTTCTGGAATATATCAAGTAATATCAGGGTGCATTCACTCTTTGTGCCAATATTGATATTTCACGTACTGCTCTTAAAACCTGGCAGAGTTAATGAATTTAATTTGAAAGAAATTAATACACTCAGCACTTGTACAGAGGTGTACTGTCTGAATATTCAGAGTGCACAGTGGCAATTTGGTGCTAAAGCCAGTTTACTGATTAGCAGCCGATATTTCTTTCAAACTCTAAATCCCACGTATTTAATTAAACTGTCCAAAATACTGTTGTCTCAAATCCCACTAAAGCCACCTTCTCAACACTCACGGTTTACCTCAGCCAGCATTCAGCATCTATCTTCCTATTACTGTAGCCATGTTTCCAAAGATAAGTACCTATCTAAGACAAAGCTTAAGCCTAATGGTGAATGAGATGATAGCCCACGTATAAGAGAAGACTGGACTTCGAGCTTGCATGTGCAGGCAACACGACAAAAAAAAGCAAACGGGTCAGGGCAGCATGTTGTATCCAGTGAACCCAAGCAGACCCAGTGTACTGCAAGTCAAGTCCTGTCTTTGCAGACTTCTGGAAAAGCATTTTGCAGACATTCGTTTTCTCTCTGCACTCTGCAGGGGCTCCTGCTTAGAGATTTGCCTCGAGCCTGCAAGGGAACATCAATCTCTCTGTTCAAAGGTCAGTATTTCAAAGTGCTCCAAAATGGACATTTTGTTTTCAGAAGTAGTGTCAAGGGAAGGCGTATTGGCGGCAAAAAAAAAAACTTCTAGTGGGCAGCCACATTAGGGTAATGTAATCATGACTCACGCTCCTCACCCATTTCCTGACTAGGGCTGTGCATGATCAAAAGAAAGCCAGCCACAGCAATGCTGCCGCTCGTTAATGTTAGCTGGCCTGAAAGGATTACTAACTACCAGAACACAAACTCATTGCAGAGTATCCTATTTAAAGCCTGACATAAATCGACACTGACAAACGCAGTGGCTTAACACCAACCAAAACAACAACGTGCCTTTGTTGCGAGAAACAAGTTACAACTTTTTATGATGAGTTCTACCCGAACAAACCCTCTCACACACCTTTAAAACGCTGTAAATCCTTGGAGGGATGCCTACGGAGAGGGAGGGGAATATCTAGTTGCTAGTTAGTATCTAGAGAAACGCAAGATACAAGGACCTTTTGAAGAGGATCACACCAAACTCAGACTGCCGTAAAACAGCTACCTCCTCCCCAAAAAGGCTGTAAAAGAACACACAAATCGGCCAAAGCATGAGTTGGGTTTAAGTGGCTTTCATCTCTTAAGAAAAGCATAGCATGAGGAAAGTTCTGTCTCAGTGTTCTGTCCTGTTGGGCAGCCCGAGTGAAGCGTGCGCTTAATGATGCAAATTGCTGTTCGTTTGTACAGAGTTCTTCAGCAGAAAACAGATTTCAGATCCTTGTTGGGACCTCGGTCATTTAATTTGTTCCAAAACCCACATTAATGAAAACCCCAAAATTAATCAGATATTTCAACAGAAACTAGGCTAGACATTAGGTAACAGACGCCAACACCCAGCTGCACTTCTCCGCAGCCCTCACAGTCCAGATAGAATCACAGAATCATTTAGGTTGGAAAATACCTTTAAGATCATCAAGTCAACAAGACAACTCTTTTTCCTGCCTCCTACCTCAGACGCAAAGGTAGGCGCCTACATTTGCAGATCCCTTTCACTCCTTTACAAAAGCCAAGTAACTGCTAAACAAGCTCCTCAGCACCAGTTACTGTGTTCCTTATGGTACTCCAACAAGGGAGATCAAAGGGGAGAGAGGTTCTGAAGTTGGCCATTAAATATATAATCCATTGTCAAAACCACTGTCCATAGGTTTATGACTGATCAGCAGTGGCATTCCACTCTCAGGATACTGAGAAGACCTATACCAGGTGTCTGACAGCCAAATTCAACCCAAATTTAACAACCATCTGTCTTTTTAGTAATGCCTAAACTCACCATTTAGTAATCTCACCCTTTTGCCCCTCACATTACACAGAGTACTGGGGGAGGACAGATGGGAGAAGCAAAGTGTACCACAGGGCAAAAGTTATGTTTAGGTCTGACTAAACCAACACCAGCTAAGTGTACTGAGCCTATACTTCATCCAGGTTGCAGTAATTACTTCAGAGTTGAGAGAAGCTGGCTCTGAAACAGAGCACACACACACCAAGGCTTTATATTGCATTGTGACACTTGCAGCTGGACTGTTAAAGCTTTGTTTGTCTTGTTTATACAACTCTAGCAGCACAGAAATGAGGTGCAGCAATCCTTTCGGGCATGGATGCACCTCGGTATTGACCAATAACGAGCTGTTACCACATGCTACAAGTCCTTCATGTACCAATTCACACAAGTGGTATGGAAAGCAGTGGCGTGTAGGCAGAAAAATAAAAGAACATAATTCTGGGACCTACTTTCCTGTGTGAAGGGCATATTTATTTACTTAATCCTCTAATAAGTAGGTAAGATGAAATTCTACCTTTACTGCAGGCTATTTAAAGCAAATTTCTGATGGCTCTTGCAAGCTCCAGGGAGTCCAAATTCAAGCCATGGGAGGAGCACTATGTTGCTTAGTGTGGTTTACCATCTTTCAAAAATGTAAGAAAAGATGACGTTGTAGAGTCCAGGGCACACACCTACAGTGCTGACAAAAACTTCTGCTGGGGGGGAAGGGAAATCAAGCAAAAAACCCCAAAACACCAATTCAGAAAACAAAACCAATGTAAAGATGGTCAGAAACCAAGCCATCTAAGTAAGCTGACAGGTATTCCGGATTTTCTTAGTGTAGGCAAAAGAAGAGAAACTGAGGTCAATTTCCTTGTCCTGAGTGCAAATCCAAATCATACCCAGCAAAAAACCCCACAACATATACTGTAACAATGCATCAGGATTAATTTAAGGCACAGAGTGGGGCTCTCTTCTCTTGTCCATACGGTACTTTTGATGGAGATAGTCTCTGTAGAAACACAGAGAAGGAACAAACTTTAACTCCCCGAATTACACAAGAGCAGAGACAGTACACTCAAGAAATTTAAGAGGGAACTTGCATCAACACCTCAGCGTTGCTGCTTCAGTACTGGACCAGAAGAAATTAATGGATAATGTAGGGCCTGTTCCACAGACTCTCTGGTTACAGCTACCTTGGGAAGGAATAGAAATACCATAACCAAAAAAACCACTCTGAAACACAGTCTCGGGAAAAGACATGTACAGTAACTTCTAAAAGGAAGATATTACCCAAGTGGCATTCCTTCTTTCCCTCTGTACGTGGATGCTACCTGGATTCACCAGAGGTATGCTCCTTCTGGCTGCATAAGCAGAGGGCAGCATACCTGGCCTTCTTCCTTGGAACCCAAAAAATCCTTACTGGAGGAAAGTATTATATAGTTCACCAACAGCTACAAAGATCAATGTTAAAAGTCGTTCAGCAACATCCCTAATGCTACAGTCACAGGCTTCTTAAACCACATCCTTGAGGAAAAGGGGATTTTGTTGTTGTTTTGTTTGTTCTCTCAAAACACTGTGCTAAATAGGATTCATCCTACAATAATTCAAATTAAATATATATCTTCTTAAACAAAAACCCAGCCACAGATACTGCTGTTACACTTTTGCTGTTCCTGAAAAGATCATAACGCATTCACTTGAGAGGACAAAAGTGGGAAGGCAGAGACAATTCAGCATGGGAAGAGGAAAAAGGCACAAACAACAATGAAAAGGAAAAAAAATCTGCACCTAGTCAGTAAAATAAAACTCTCCAAATACAACAGATTAGCAGCTTGCAAGAGAACAATTAACTTTTAAGAGTCACCAGGTTCCCAGGTTAATGGCTGCTGACTGAGTTCACAGCTCCCAAAGTGAGTGTTTCAGACTGTCTGAAACGAGGCAGGCAGCTTCACTCAGGGTGCCATGCCAGGCTGAAAGAGCATTACATCTTAAAGCAAAATCTCAATTTTAAAAACAAAAAACCCCCTGAAAAATCCAGAGACTCTTAATCTGACTTGCATTTGGACTATTACATTCCCAGTGACTTATTATCCAACAGAGTGATGTTTTAGAACTTGACTAAGGCTAATAAATAATAAAACTCCCTTAAACACCTCTTGCTAGTCACCTTTCTTATGCAGAAGATACAGAAAATTTTTCAATTTTTTTTTTCAGACATCCTATGTATGTTCTTCTTGAGCTTTCCACTGGAATTCTGTAATTTGCAATGTACCTGAAAATAGCCATTTGCTCCTGGGTCAAACACTTTGCTGATAGCTTTAAAAACAACTAAGATAACTTTTTGAGTCACTAGTTTACATCTTTCCTCTTTTTCTCTTTCAACAGTAATTAAACCAGCGTAATTATTGGAGGCTGTAACTACTGCAAACCAGATCAGAATCAAAATTTTTCCTTTACTAAATAGATTACAAGATACAAAACTGGTACCTCGGCAATGGAAGGACAACTTGCACTATATACAGCTCTTCTTTCAGCCCAGTACATCCACCGAAACCCAAGAATATTCTCTTTTTTCCATGGGATCTCGGAGTAGATCAATTATGAGTTCTTACACGACAGTTTAACACTCCTAATTTCATAGGCGTTTCTCTCCATTTGCAGGACCTAAAAGGTAGTGCCACTCCCAAGTCAGACTAATGTTACTAAGAGAAATTGTAGCTTTTTTTCAAATGGCACGAGGAGTTGTGGGAGCTTTCTGCTCAGCAGGACTTGCAGCCTGCATTGCCAGTGAGTGCTCCTTAAACTCTTTGCCTTCAATTTATCGAGAACTGCCCTATGATGCTCTCAACTGGAAGACTGAGGATCAAGGGGAAAAATCAACAGGTAGATAATGAAAATGAGGGACAGAGTGACCTTGATTAACTGTGTCCTGATTTCAGCTGGGATAGAGTTAACTTTTATCCTGGTAGCTGGTACAGTGTTGTGTTTTACATTTAGGGCGAGAATAATGTTGCTAACACACTGATGTTTTAAATGTTGCTACGCAGTGTTTACACAAAGGCAAAGACTTTTCAGCTTCTCACCCTATCAGGGAGTGGGCTGAGGAGCACAAGAAGCTGAGAGGGGACATGGCCAGGACAGCTGACCCCCACTGTCCAAAGGGATATCCCATACCATATGGCACCATGGTCAGTATATAAACCAGGGGGAAAGCTGGCCAGGGGCCACTGCTCAGGAACTGGCTGGGCATTGGTCAGCAGGTAGTGAGCAATTGCACTGTTCATCCCTCATTTTGTGCATTCTAATTCTTTTATTATTAGCCCTTCCTTTTCTGTCCCATTAAACTGTCTGTATCTCAACCTATGAACTTTACCTTTTTTTCCTCCAATTGTCTCCAAATCCCACTGGATGTGGGAAGGAATGAGCAAGCAGCTGTGTGATGTTCAGCTACCTGTCGGTTTAAACCACCACAGGCTGATACCTGAACATCAACAAGCCACTTTGAGTTTTAACAGCAGCTCAAGTCATGCACTCCAGATTGAAATGGAAGACTAAATCATATAGGCCACAGTTTCAGGAAGGAAGATTTTGCTCAGGAACAGAAATAAGAGGTCAGAAGAGATAACCAGGCCGAACCTCATCCTCTTGAACTGTAGTCATAAGAGGCTACTGCAACTTCCTGGTGCATGAGAGGGCACTGAAAGGAAAGGTCCAGTAATTCTGTATTTGGCTATCACCATGTCCAGTCCCTGTAGCCACAATTCCAAGAGGATATCACGAAACAAAGTTCCAGAAGAGCCACAACACTGATATTATCACTTATATTTCATAGAAGCATAGAATCATTAAGATTGGAATAAACCTTTAAGATCATCCTGTCCAAGTATCTAGCTTCAGTTTGCTAGAGTGAAGCTAGTCAAAGCAAGTACAAAGGAAAATATACCTTTTTTGAACAGCAAGAACAATTTACTCAGGCTTATGGTAGATTCTCTGTTATTTGAATCTTTGTTAATTTTTTTGTTTGGTTTTTGTTTGTTTTTTAAAGAAATTACTATTGTCTAATTCAAACAATTCAGGCAGAGACAGGAGTCATACTGACACAAAACTAGGTAACAATTCAGGAAAGGCCTAAAGCTTGTCATAGGACAAGTTCCCAGTAGTCTGTTCTGACTTTTATCATTCAAGATATGAACAATATTTTCCCTTAAATTCATAGCATTTCTCTTAAGAATTAAATATTTGGAAAGGCATTTTTATCTAGGGAAAGCCTTACTAAATTTTTAGAGCCTTTGTGTCCACAGATGGTATTTTCTTGCCCATCAGGATGATTATGAAGGTTGAAAGGACAAATCTCCTGGAAATTATCAAAATAGAGCTCTCATCAAAACTGTTGTGTTTGAAAAGTTCTCATCTTTCAGCACAAAATAAAAAGAAAAAAAAGAAGTAGATCTCTGTGTTGGACATTACTTCAAATTCTGCATGGAGAACCAAATAAATTCTTTCCTGTCAAATCACCAGGAACAGTTTGAGACCTGCAAGCTTTAAAAGCTATTTCTCCTTTGACACTGTGCAAGCAGAAGGGCACCCAATTCACAGCAACTTAGCCTATTCAAAACAAACAAGAAAAGTTTAACATTTTAAAGTACAACTGTCCAAAAAGGGTATCTAAGATCCACGACCAAGCAGAATCCATGTCCAACTACAGATACTCAGTTTTGAAGAAAAGCACAATTAAAAAAAAAAATGTGGCTTCCTTCACTTTTACTCAAAAAAAATTCAAACAGTTCTTGAATTTGAAACTAACTTATTTTCAAGTCACATCTCTTATATATTGTTACTACTGTAAAACTTGACTTTGGGATCACATTTTTACTCTCAGGATATTTATCCCCAAACTACAAACTTTGAAATTTGGAAAGCCCAGTAACTACTGCCAGCTACCTCACCAGATAGATCGAAAGAACACACTGAATCAGAGCACCTGAAAAATCATCTGGTGCCATTTCAGTCATGAGGCTTTAATGTACACACACATACACACAGACAGCTGCTCCTACTTCTGCAGAGACTACTTTTATTACAGAAGGAATATACACAGTTTCTCAGATGATGCCTTTTTAACACGTCCACCTACACATCAGCTGTCTTGGAAGCTTCCATTTTAAGGTTTATTTTCAGAGTTGTTTATCAATATCTGACACTGCCATTCAACATTTTCTATCCTCTTCTGCAGCCATCTGTATATGTTTGTTGATTGGGAGGAATAGAAGGAGGTGGGAGAATTTTAATGAAAGCTTTTAAACTGTTTCTCTAATGAGATAAAACAAAATTATCTATTTCTACTCCCCAGCTGTACCATAATGCCCTTTACTCCTATGGATACACAATCCATCAAAATCCACAACATTGCTAGCAGGTTCGGGCACTTCTGTTCTTTTAAAGCTAGTACTGACTTTCAAATTTGTACGTGGGAATGTGTCTTTTCCTGTCATTCTGAATTACCAGGACAGGCAATTTTAAGATGTTAAACTGTGTAACTTTTACAAGATTCAGTAGCTTCAGTGTCTGCCACCTAGAATCTTCTGAAATCCTCTCTATTGAAAATACCGGCTCTCATGCTTACATTACTCCATCCCCACCAAGAACTCAGCTGACAGGAATAACCACCAACCCAAATTCAGATCAGTGACAGAACCTCTGCATCAGAACCAGGAGATGGAGGACAGTGGATGTGGGGAAGGGATTAAGGTTTATGCATAGATGCAAGGAACAAAGCCACTTAGGCTTGATGCAGGAAAATTAGTTGGAATTTAGCAACAGGAGTAATTTGCATGTTTGGATTGTTCATTCTGGCATTGAAGCCTGCTTCTTTCCTTGCAGATTTTTCAGTTATATGCAGATTATATCTTTGTATTTTCAGAGATTACTTGGATACACTTAAAGATTTACACTTGAAGGGATATACTGTTCATACCTAAGGCAGTGTCAAAAAACTTCCAACTTCTCTGTTGTTGCTTCATTAGATAACAGTTCCGTCATTTCCTCCTATACAGCTGTCAGAACATGTCCCAGTAATCAAAACGTTATACCATGCCACAAAATACCTTATTTACAATATATATTTCTCTGCCAAGGTAGAGGCATGGTTGTACTCCCAAGGTAAAATAAATACTGCAACTAACAGTGAAATTAATTATCAGACAAAAATGTGAAAATTGTCCACAGCATAAATTACTTGATTGTTCAGCACTTCCATTTGGAGAGGCAGGTTTTATTTTTGTCCTCACAAATTCCTTTAGGAACTCCTACATATTCATAACCTTCTTGGACTCTTGCTATTGTAACTTTTTTTCTTTGGGACTAGAAGTATGCATTTTTAAGAGAGCTGTACAGTCTACTGCTCTCAAATAGATTACTTTGTTGCCTGTGCTGTTGACCTCAGGGGATCTTATCTGAAATACTCCAGAGGCTGAGATGGGTATTCATACTGCCTGAAGGTACATGGAGAGAAAACCAGATGAAATATAGCCTCCCTTTCCACTAAAATCATACCAAGCAAGTGGGGAGGGACATGTGGAACAGAGCAGCAGCCATAAAAATTACTGGTCTGCTCAGTCCACTATCTTGTTACTAACAATAGATTTTCTACTCAGTCTTGAGGACTCCTGTGTACCACTGATTACTTTGCATATTACTAATAAGAAACAAGTTAAAACAGATATGGTAACAGTAACGAGCAAACATTTTCATTTAATGCTTTCATCAAACTGACCAGATGCTACAATTGCCTTCTAGGCAGGATGACCAACTGAGCAATGAATTATTACAAATTGTATTACTGTAGCATCATATCCCTGATCACAAGACAGGTAACTAGAATATTAAGAATTATGCAGACATGAAATGACAACAACAAAATCTGACAGAAGACAGTTCTTCAGTTGTTGTGTCTTTAGGGGCAAGGAATACCTTGCTTTATAACAGAATTGTAACTGCCGTGAACATCACTTCCTTCATATCTCACCTTTCCACTCCCAACTGTTTGGACTGAAGCAAAGTGCAATCCTGTATGCCATATATACAGCCTATGCATGGACATGCTACTCCATTCTTCACTCCTGTATTCCCATCTGGTTTTTAAACATCCAAGCAGAAGAGACCCCCCCAGATCCATTACATCTTACCCTCTTATGAACCATGGTTATTATTCCAAGGTCATCTGCTATGGGAGCCATGAGCAAGCAAAGAACCAGCTTAAACTTGATGAAGAGCAGTAATCTTTGGTATCTGGAGCAGAAATAGGTGATCTGCATCTGACGTACAGGACAATTAATGGCACTATTCTTTCCTTGTCTCTCTTTCACCCACTATGGGGCTCTCCTACACTTCAAGCCTTCCTTAAATTGGGCTAACCCCTAACATTATTTGTAGAAGCCTCATCCTGAAGAGGGAAACGGCAAAGACTACACAGCCACATACCATCCTCCAAATGAATACACACAAATCATGGAAAAGCGAAAGAAAAGTGCCTTTGCAAGGACCACAGTGCTGGGGAGAAATGGCACGGCTGACCTTTACATTGCAATACAGAAGGCAGAATCTGCATCTTTTTTTTTCTTCACCCTCACTGTGGCATGTGCAACCTCCGGTGTCAGGGATGCTTTTGTTTTTATTCTTTGTGGTTACAGAAACATGTACTCTCCAAGAACCAATGAGTCAATTTAATGCTTCAAATGACATGGACCTCATAGAATTCCAACTGATTAAGCTGTCATTTGAAATCTGAACAGAAGACTGACCTAAGCATCCTCTGGGAAAAAAAAAATTAACCAAACAGAAACTCTTAGTTCCTAAGACACAGTTTATCAAATAATCCAAAAATAAATACCAAAAATTAATACTTATGGCCACTCCCCTACAGAATTTCATTAAAAGCAGTGGCAACAGTGCCTGAACAAGATCCTGTCACACTGAGGTCAGGATATTTATGGTGTGCATCTTCAGCACAGCGAAGGAGAAAGAAAAAGCAAACCAAAACATTCACTTTAAATTCCACCACACTTTGGACTAATCCTTGCTTGAGTTTCAGAGCTAATTTACTCAATCTCATGAATAAACAGAATTTAACTAAATCAAAATACGCACTGAATCATATTAACTGAGTCAAAAAGGTAAAGTTAGAGTTTTCTAAAAATACATAGGGCTTCATGAAAAAGATGTATGTAAACTTACACAATTCAGGCTTTACTTAAGTAGGACTGGAGATACGCATAAGAAAGAATAAAGAATGAAACTTATTTCTGATCAAAATATCTTGATGGATAAAATTTAAAAGGTTCAATTTAGGAAGTATTAGACCAAAGAACATTAAAAAATTGTTCTGGCATCATAAAGGATTTTTAAGGTTCAAAATTACTGAAGTATTGATTTTTTCATAGAATTTTAAAGCTTTCTGAATGAGAAGAGTCCATTAGTGCTGTCAAATATTTCTTGAGAATATAAATGAAATATGAGGAAAAATAAACAAAAAATTGCAAGAATATAAATATGGAGCAGAAGTCCCCAATAACACTGGCATTATGTTCCTTTACATCACTTGGTACTAGTGCATCAATCAAGTACTAGAAAGACAGCCACACAAAAAAAACCTGTCTACTACACAGGAACTGACCTACTCACGTGGTTTGAGACTACCACCTTCTTCTAAAGAAATTAGGGAACTTTACTAGGAGAAACGGAGAAAGTGTTTGTCAAAGCAACAAGATCCATCAGCCTCTTCTTCACTAAAGATTTGTTATTCATGCTCTTACAGGGATCAGAGTTTGTCCTGGTGAAGATCATGACTGAGAGCTCTGCTGGCTAGAAAGCTGGTTTCACAACCTCTTTGCAGAAAGGCTTCAGAGATGCTGACTGTGGTGGTAGCAAAGCACCTTTGATCTTCCTTGCAGAGTATCATCTTCCTTGCAGAGTATCACTGAGAATTATGAACCCCATAATTAGAAATATCATATGTAGAGCACTAAGGTTACAAACTCAAAGAACACAAAGTTAGAAAATCCCAAGATTACATTACTTGTGCAATCATTATTTGGTTCCTTCACCATCTGCACCACCCAAAAGGACTATGATAGAGCAGGAGCTTCAGCTTTAGCCCAGGATTTCAAAGAGATCCTCCCTTTTTTTTTACTTCTCATCTAATTCACCCCACATACTATGTAAGACAAGGGGGCTATGAGAAATAACATGACCATAATGCATATGCATCACTATTTTCTACAGGCTTTTGCCAACTTATGGATACTTGCTTTTGCCAGAATAACAGGTTTAGGGGTTTGGGTTTGCTTGACTTTAATGCTATACTGTACAGACTTCTTGAAAAGTAAACGGGGAAAAAAAAGGAAATTTCAGAGTCACAGTTTGCTTTTATTTACTATTTTTATGCTAGTGCCTAATATTCTAATAGGAAAAAACCTCACATTTGGAATGAAGACTCAACACCTGTTTCCTTTGTTTAAGGCACAACACAAATACTCAGATACATATAAAATTTCTACAGCAAAATAGTGAGAAAGGGACTTGAAACATCTGGTATTTCAAAGGGATAGAAAAAAAATACACCAAGCCCTACATTTTAGATCTTCCAAGCAAAGATATAAAGTAGTGTTTATTTTTAGAAAGTTCTTACAGATGAGTTAAAAAAATTAATTGCCATGTAAATACACCTAAACAAGCTTGCAGACCTAAGCAAGTCATACCTAGTCTCAGCTTGTCATCAGCTCTTGCTTGTATCTGCAGAAGGTCAGCTGCTGTTTACATGTAACCACAGTAGAGTTCACTTAGCTCATTCAGAATGAGACCCAGCACAAAAACTCACAGCATCAGTCCCTTTAATTTCTTATCTAGCATGTTCCCTGTTGACCTTTATGATAGAAATCAAAGGAGTGTATCAGATTGGGTGAGCTTTTTCTCTATTATTCGGTGCAAGTAAAAACAGCACGAACACAACATTTACATAGTTAAGTTGTATGTTGTTGTTTTACCACACATAGTGGGAGTTCAAATCTTTAATGTGGCTCCCTGGCATTCATGAGATACTAGGTCATCAAGTTTTAAGAGTATTGCACAACTTGCTAATTTCAAAGATAAGAATAACTGTAATTCAAATTACCTGTGCTAAATATACATTTCAGTAAAATGGTCTTGCATACAATAGCTAAGATACAATTTAGTTTGAGCATTCGAAAACAGCTCTCACATTTTCACAGCTTTAGGCAATAAAAGTGCTACTTGACTGTAGGCTCGGCCTGTAAATGGCTTGCAAATGGCTTATCTTTCCTCTTTAAAAAACAAAAGTCCAACACAAAAAGGAGTAAAATACATTCAGCACTTCACTAGCCTCTCAAAAGAAAAATCTCACAGTTGCTTACAAAGATTATTGACTAACTGTGGTCTTGTAGATTTGACTAAGGGTAAAACCGTAAGACAAATGTTTGTTTCCATACTTGACTATTCCACAAATATCAATGAAACTAAGTAAAGGTATAAATATATCTTGTCACCCTGGCCAACTTCATCCACTCGTAATCATCTCATTTTATCTTGCCAGTGCGTTTTCTGAGGCTTTACTGAGGTCTTGATTTAACCCTTGAACTATGAGGAAGTTAGTCTTGTCAGCCAGTTCCAGCTGCTCCCGTCAGAGTCACCTTCCCAGCAGTCACCATGCTGGATCAACATCTTTACTCAATAACATTAGGAATGTAAATTAAGAGTGTAAATACAGAACATTGTAAAGTATTGTAAGCTATGCTTATCTGCATGAATGCCATCCAGAAATTTTTCTTATTTTAAAACACAGCACTGGAAGTGCGTCTCTTCTTCAGCATGAGCTTTACCTGAGCTTGTACTGAGTAGTTACACCTCATTCTACCATCCTGCTTCGCACAGGATGTACTGTACTCTGCAGAAGAGCCTGTACTATACAGGCGGTGCTTCAAATCGGCCCTCACTGCTCCACCCAGACACATCCCTTAGCACCGGCGAGCCGCTTTCACTGCCTGCTAACCGGTCTTCTTCGTAGTGAGAGGAAATCATTTAAAAACAGTCCAACACCCAACACCCGAACACAATTCTTCCCACCTCCTCGTTTAAGTTCAGACTTAAGGCTATTAGGGAAATTCACCTTGCTATCACACAAACAAACAAACAAACAACACCTTCAGCCAACTGCCTTCCCTGTGAGCACTGCACCCGTGGAGATACCGTGGCTGTTAGGTATGGACCACCCAATTAGCTCAGTTTTACCACTGGGGGAGGAAGAGCTCTCCATGAGATGGTTCAGGTCTTGAGAAAATATATTTATTCTGACGTGATCATAAGAGGGAAAAAAAAGAACCGAAGTCATGGTTTTATTTGTTTGTTTCCAAATCTGCATGCAGGACGGTGAAAGCCTGTGGTGTTTTACATCACTAAGAACGGCCTAACAGGCATCAGGTGACCTGATCCACAGCCATTCTGTTAACTAGGGTGAGGAAGAGGAGGAAGAACTGGTCAGAGAGCATTGCTGAGCTGCTGGGACACACACAGCCTCACTGGCAAGAAGTAAAGGAGAACCTGGTAGCAAATTCTACATGGCATAAAGAAATTTTTTTAAATGCAAGTTTCCTTTTCTGCCCTAAACTATGTCCCAAAACTTGGACAGAGGACCAGAATTTCTTCTATAAGAAGCCATCTAGCTTAGAAGACTGTAAACCAAAGCAGCCTACCTAATTATGAAAAGCTGAGAGCAAAACATGTTTTGCCATGAACCGTGGCTTTTGTTGGTTCCAGTAAAGCTGATATAAGTGGTTTGGAACAGTTTTAGACGCCTCTTTCAAGTCAATATGACATTTAGCCACAGCAGTCAAATAGGGATGGTGCAGACTCACGCTGCCACTGCCTCGGGGGAAGAGTGGCTCCGGGCTGCCTCTCAGGTGATACCCATTTTTTCCCTTCCTAAAATTCACCCAGGCCACCTCCTGGTGATTCAGGCTGGCTTTACCAATCACAGAAGAGAGGCAGAACCACAGAGGTAGTTTCTGCAGCCTGATTTTTACTTCTGTGGACGTACAAGGTGCTCCCCAGAGAAGAGTAACTGTGATTATCTTTAATCTAAGGAGAAGGAGAAGATAGGATCTATTGTTTCCTTTCCAGATAACGTTGGATTATGCTGAGGCCAGGAAACATCATTCCCTTCACTACTATCCTACCGACCAAGGAACCTGCTCAGTTCCTCTCCCTCTCATGCTGTAATGCAAAACAAATGTTCAAAGCAAGGAATGCCTTGAACATAGGAGTTTTCTCTTGCTTTTCTGAATGTTTCTGCTGAAAGACTATTTTTAACATGCCACAGAGCACAAGTAAATCTTAATGCTAATGCTAAAAAAGGCTGAAGCCTTTCAGTACAAGACACTTTAAAAATAAATCCTTGCAACAGTAATCACCTGCTGATACATGCTTTTATGTTTAGCCAGCTGCTGTGATGCCACATCTGTCACTTCTTGCTTCCAGAAATGTGCTTTCCTTTTCTGTAGGGAAGGAGAAAATTCTGCTTCTAGAATTGCGCTGAGTATCATGATGCCTTTTTTGGTATCGCTGTCATTCCTCTAAACATCTGAGCCACAGCACATGGATTATAAGATTTCTGGTAGTGTGTATCTAAAGAATTGTTCAGCTTTAGATTTTCATACCTTAAACCTTCTGGGTTTTTTCATCTACATTTTCCTGAACAGTGTTACAACCTTACAACCAGTATATAACTGAAAAGAATGGTCTATGCATGAGTCCTTGCCTCCCTCCCCCAGATATTTTTTAAAAGAAAGTAAGAGATCAGGATCATATTTGTTACATTGAACATTTCATAATAAGCCTTCTTCCTATTTTTAAAATATAGCTACAATCTACAGTGACGCAAGTCCTAAATTAATTACTTCCTCTATTTTGGTCTCTTTTAAATTTCAACTGAAAATATATCAAGTCCTTCTTATTAATCTACAGCCTGCACTTCTTCATCAGCAACCCAAATTCTCAAATTTGACTTCCCGACTTGAACTCTTAGCTCGACAACAAGCATCACACCGGGCGCTGACTTGCCCCCAGCGTCGTCCTTACCCTCGGTCCAGCCCCAGCCGGGCAGGGAGCAGCGCACTCAAGCGCATGGTTATTCTTAGCCCCATGCAGGAAGGCGCGGCGAAAGGGGACACACCGCACAAAAAGAAGGGCAGCCTGTTTCGGGGGGGGTNGGGAGGCGGCGCTGCCGGCGGCACTGCGGGCGGGGAGGACGGGCTGCAGGGAAATCCTGGCACCGCGGAGCGCCGCCGGGGAGGCGGGCAGGGAGGCCGGGAACAACCACAATAACAATAAAGGATTCCTCCCCCAACCCCGCCTTTTTTTTTTTTTTTAATATTTTTAAGATCAGAGAGGGGGGGGGGGCGGTGCGGGCAGGCACGGGA
>VYZQ01000760.1:24669-38850 GCA_013400655.1 Mystacornis crossleyi
GGTTATGCTTAGCCCCAGGCAGGAGGGCGGGGCGAAAGGGGACACACCGCACAAAAAGAAGGCCAGCCTGTTTCGGGGGGGGTGTAGGCTGGGTATGCCTTCTGTCTCCAAGGCAAGGGTATAAAATCAGGTATGCCAAAGTACACTGAGATGGAAATTTAAACCGATACAGGGGCGTATTTCAGCTCGGAATTTCAGTGATGTAGAAACACCCCGAGTCGTTCCAAGCGATAGCTCGGGCATGAACCTCCCGAGCAGTCAAACACGATCATTAATGGGTACTCTCTCTGGCTACCCCGAAATGCGTCCCCTTCCTCCCAGCCCCCCAAGTGGGCGCGCTGCGGCCCCGCCGCCACTCCGCCGGTCAGGAGGGGCAGTGCCGCGACCCGGACGCGCAGCCCGGCGGTGGCGGCCCTCCCGCTCCGCGCCCCGCTCCCCGACTTACGGCGCTGCCGCTGCTCCCGCGCCGCTCCTCCCTCCCGAGCTACCTCCCTCCCGCCGGTGCGGAGCCGGGAGGGCAGCGGGGCCGCGCCTCCGCAACTCGGGGCGACGCGGCACCTGCGAGCNCGAGACCCGGCGGGGCGCAGGGGCGTCTTCCCCCGCCCAGCGGCGGGGCCGGAGCGGGGCAGCATCCAGCGTCGGCCAAGAGCCCTTTAATGACAGATTTAAGGGCACCTGCCCGTCTGTTTTATACAAGTGAAACTGCCTTGCCCAGAACGGGAGAAGACTCAAAATAGCTGTTGGCAGTCCAGCAGATTACTGACTAGGAAGCCCATAAATACTGCGCTGATGTTAAATTTTTAACAAGTTCCCTGGTTAATCCAGATAGAGACCCCGGTATTGTTCCACCTCTCGCAGTGACATCCTCCCAAAGGTTTCTGTTGGCAGGTACCTGGACTCAACACTCTATGCCTGACAGTTTTACCGAAGGGTCATTTTTCAAAATGCTACTTTTGGCGTTGCCATACAAGCACTGCATGTGCCCTTATTGTAATGTTAAGTGTGGTATATACCTTACCCAGGCTAAGGTATTTTTCTAAATATTTGCATAATTTTCATTACATATGGCATTTTAAATTCAGTGTAAACAGTGGATGCATTGTATGTAAACGTGTTTAAAATATTAGTTTAAAATATGTATACATACATATGTCTGGATGAGAGAATTTTCCTCTTTGCTCTCTTTGCACTGGAGCACTCTGACACTAAAGCACTTTACCACAGGGTAATTGTATTGTCTTTTTTTTGTAAATTCAGTACCCGAATTCAGAGAACATGTTCATTTCAAGGTGTTGAGCCTGTAATATTCCGCATGCCCGCAGAACGCTGTGCCCTTACGTATATAGGGTGATGTCTTTGGGCAGGAAGCATCATGCCATGCATAGCCCGATCCTGCTATTGGAAATAGAACTTACGGAGAAAACAGTGCCCTTTCACATTTTTCATGGTTTCTCATTGCTGAACTCTTTTCAATTCTATGGAAATCTTTTAAACCATTTGATTTACATATCACAATGATTAAAAACCCCCACAAGCCCTCCATATGTCATTCAATAGATAAGGATGAAGTTGCTTGCTCCATAGGAGCAAGGGCTTCCTGCAAACAGTCCCTCCCGGTGTGCAGCCTCCTAGGTGGGAGCAGGCAGTGACCGAGCAGGTGGTTGGAGGCAGTGGCCCCACTGCTGCCCAGGGAATTGGGATGGCTCTGTGCCCCAGCCTCCGACAGAACTGGAGGCATGGCCAGAGACTGCACAGTTCCAGTAATTCTTAAGTGCTATTGCAGAAGCCAAAGTAAATTTGAGAGCAGCCTAGAGGCTGCTCCCAGTTTATACAAAAGGACAGTCAGAGAAAACAGCTATTATAAAGTCTGTGTAAGCAAAAGAAAAAAGAATTCTATAATAATTCCTGGCTTCTTTGGGTACATTTCCAACTTTGCAATTATTCAATTATTTATCCTCTGTGAGTGCACTCCATGCTACCTTTAATCTACCAAATCTACTCTTGAGACTATTTTCTCATTTAGGAACTCAATATAAGTGGTTTAAAACTTTTTAAAAGGGATACTGAAGGGGTGACATTGCTCATACTTCCTTTTAGTTCAGAAAGGACATGTGTGTGGGCATGCATGTGTGTGGCGTCATGTGCTGAAGCCGAAGAAAATCCACACAACTGTTTCTGAGGACAAAAGAAGCAGACACATGGATTCATTTCCTATAATAACAGGCTGGCAACACTTGACAGTAGCTCACTCAAAAGCTCGTTCCAGTCATGTTGCACATCCCTGCCTCTTCTGAGTATTTCTTGGTTCTTCTCTTCAGAGCTGGTTTTCAAACCTGTGGGCCACTGTGCTGTGCCACAGTTGGTTTTACTCAAGTTTCTCTCTTGTGCCCTTTCATGTTGTGACCTCTTGCACCTCTGATCTGTGGCACCTGTTCCAGCTTTTCCTCTTCATTCTTCCTTCCTTCTTTCCCCCTTATCTTTATCCCATCTGAGATTCATGCATGTTTTCACTGCTTTATTCCGGCCCTAAAAGCCAATTTGGCCTGAAGACACAGCCATGCCATTTCTGGTGTCTTGTATCATTGCTCTTACCTTTTCCAGTTCCATGTTAGCCATGGTCATCAAAGGCAGGCTGCAGCCCCCAGCACAAGGAGCACGTCCTTTACTCTGCACTGCGCCCAAGTGTGCCATCATAGGCCATAGTGGTTACTGGTTTGTTCTCTTAGATAGGAGCAAAGGATGTATTAACAGGAAAGTGATATGTGTACACATCAATACCATTTGTGTTTTGAGGCAGTAACAGTTTAGAGCAAAGTTTTGGTTTCTTTGCAGAAAAAGCCAATCCCTTCCCCAGCTAAGCATGTCATGGGAAACCCTGAAGCACAGACATGTAGGGGCCAGAAGCAGAACCAAGGTTCCTAGGATGTCGCTGTTGGGGTGGCCACGTCACACACAGACACTGCACTGGATTAATGGCATAAAGCATTATATTTCAGGAAGCCTGCATATTTATAGACTATTCTATGTTATAATTCGTGTTACAAGTTCATTGGCTACTAAATTACAACAATGGATTTGCTGGCTATCATTTAATTACAATATAATACTATTGGTTACCTGTAGCATAGGCATTCAGACATTGAGAAAAATAATCCGGTGTGGGGGTGTTGCCGTTTTCTCTTTCTATTGTTTTGGATTCTGTACTTCTGTTGATACTACACTTCCATGGTAAAGCTGATTATTTTCTTCTCATGGGCTTTTCTCATGAAGAGAAATTAACCATGTCCAAATTAAGATCTGTGAGGCCTTCAGACCAGCTGTCAGCATCAACACTAGAAGAGCTTCAATTCTCAATTTCTTCAACTTCTTGACAGCAAAAGTATCTGCATTATTAAAAGCATGCAGATTTCGAATTGATCACCGGGAAGGAGTGATGGGATCCTCTGTTGTTAAGTGTCTTTTGACCACAGATTTATGCCCCCTCTCCTTGTCATTTCAAGCCTCTCTCATTAGGAATTAAAACTGGAGTTCAAAGCATGGTCTTAAGATTCCTAAATGGCAGGCGTGCTTGAATATTTCATGTTCCTGTGATATCTAGAGAATGTAAGTATCTGTTTAAGTGCTTTGCTGAATCAGGAAAACTTCTATTTGTCATAATATTGGGTTTATTTATATCTGCCACCTCTAGTGTGTGGTGCTTTTTCTCTTCTTTCAGCTAGATCTAGACCCTGAGTTTAGTGAGGATTGTTAAGCAGTCTGTTATGCTTTGAAATTGTCTGTTTGAAAGACTTTATGATCCCTAAAGTACACGATTAACATAAGCTCTGGCAGCTAGTAAGTTAAATTATTTAATGTAAAAACTTCATACTACCACCACAAACAAGAAAATGTGACTAAAACCTTTTTCAAAAACTCTATTTTCCAATGTTCCTGAAGATTGCATTCTGAAACACTATTGCTAAATAGCATTTAGCAATACTATCTAGAAATGGTCTAAATATTTGGCTCTGTTTTAGTCACTCCCGTGGATTAACAATGCACACATATCCAAACACAGTACATTTCTGGTAAGTTACTTCAGAGAATGACTGTACTATAGATTACTATAGAACTGTAGGATCAGAACTGGAGGGACTTTGGTGTCACCTACTCCACACTGTGCCCTGATGGAGGGTCAAGCACTTATTGCCGTGCTCTTTTCCAGGGGAGATGCAGCCCCTTTAGAGTTCCCTGAAATGGGCTGCTACATGTGTATACAAGTCTCTCCTTTCACAGTCTCTCCCAGATCCCTGTGGCGCTGTGGGCAAATTGGTCAGCCACATACCCAGGATGTTCCCACACGTCTTCATTTATCCTCTGTTCCTGAAATCATCCACTGGTGGAAAATCCACAACCTCCTAAGGTAGCCCCATGGTCTCATTTTTTCACTATCTGTATTTTTTCTGTTTTCCCAACAGACACAAAGCTTACATCTTTCTTGTCTGCAGATTAGTCTAATTTCTTCTCTCAATGACTTCAGAGAACAGTGAGACCATCTTCTTTGTAACAATCCCAGTAGGAGGCTGTTATTTTCCCCAACTTTATAGTTTATGCTCACTGTTTGCTCTTACCAAGTGAAAACTATGATCAGGGCTACATAATAACGCTTCTTTTCATGAAGATTATTACACAGCATTGGAAAGCAAGGATATGCTCTGACTGAGGGAAAAAGTCTTCTGCAACTTGTTTGCCACAGATTATTTCTGTAACTGCCACTTTGGGAATTTCTATAAATAAAATCACTATCACTCTTCTGAGAAGTGAGCATTTACTACCATGTTTTAAACAATGAAAAAATACAGATCTGTTTTTCATCTAAATTCTTTATATATTTGAAATCACTCAGAGAAGAGAGTCCAAAGAAATGTGGTTTGGTTTGACGAAAAGAAGCCTCCCAGTGGGATATTTAACAGAATACCTAGAAAACAGTGTTGAAAGACTTATAATATTTGGAACCCATTTTTTCCACTCTTGTTCCATGACCTCTGATTTCCAGAGGACCTCACTTGGCTTTAACTCATTATTCTCTGCGGTGATAACACTTTGGACCCAGAGGACAAAAGAAAGACTAATTGACCTACAGTTCGAGCAAGGGTTTTGCCTGACCTTGTACACATTAGTGACGGATGTTTGACTTCCAACTGTTTTTGATATTCCAACACTACACAAGATTTGGCTTTCCTAATCTGCATTTTCCCAGTGAAATGCCAAGTGGAAGCACGGGTGTGTGCAGGTACCAATCTTCCGCCCCCCACCCCCCAGTCTTCCCAGGCTGCCCAGCAAAGTCTGGAGGAGTGCATGAGGTGAAGCAGTGGTTCAGCCAGTGAAAGAAGGTGGTAGTTCACCTATTGCCTCAAAGGGCTTTTCCTTTGTTGTATCATCTGCTTTCTCTTGGTCCTCTAAGCTCAGAGCACTTTTCCTCGCAGAACACCTCAGGGAGATGAGGACATAAATTCCACTGTGTTTGGCGGGAGGGTATGCAAACAAGTGTCTAGTGCCAGATGTGTGCCACTGTCTGTGATCAACAGCAGCTTCAAATACATCACTAATTAATTTTCAATAAAAGGACATTAGTGCTTTTTTCAACCTTGGAAGGGGAAAAGTAAACCACAAGTCATTTGAAAGGATAGGGCAGTAGCTCACATAAATGTAATAAAAGGATATGACATAGAATATCCTATAAATATTCTTTTACCTATAAATACTCACAAAGAGAAGAACAACAGCTCTGCAAATTATCTTGCTTAATATGAAAATTTGAGCATCAATATCAGCATTTAGGGACTAATTCTGAAACTGCTGAGTACTCTTCCATTAACTACTGTGGGAGGTGAGAGCACCCGGCATCTTGAGAAATTGGGCTCTTCGGCGGTTTTAATTTAGTCTGACAATAATGCTGAATAAAAATATTCTTGGGGATAGCCCACAATTATATAGCATGAGCTCACTTCTTCATTATAAAATGTGAGCTGAAACCATTCATAACTGCCAGCCAATATTACAACAGGCAATTCCAGTTTTTCATTGCATGGGAAAAGCACTAGCAAGCTTTAATGAGTTTCAAAAATAGCTGCCACATCAGAAAATTGTAATGGTGCTTGTTTTTCTAATGTGAATACCTGTTCAGCAGACATCACTTAAACAATGGCATCCAAATAGACGAGGGCATGTAAAATAGCTACTTCTATTTGTCAGCTGCACACCCATTGTTTTCAGTCAGAGCCTGCAGAGCAGCTTCAGCTGTACATTCCTGGGAAGTGAATAATATCAGTTGAGATTACGCTACAGTACCACATCTATTACAAGCACATTATAAAGATCGAATATAACCTAATTAGGAAATGCTGAAGTCGGCTGGGTGTGGACGTGGGCTGGGAAAGAGTTATTTTACATGACCTTCACTTATTGAAAATGAGAGTTCACAGAGGATAAAGCAAAGGTAACAGTGCAGATTTAGGTCTCAAGTCCAGATATCATATGCACATCCCATATTCCCTCATTCCCTTCTCACTGAGCTAAACAATTGATCCCCAAGTTTCACTTCCATGAAACTCTTTTTTAAACACTTTGCAAATCCAGCAGGACAACCCAAATTGTGTCATAGTCTTAGTTGTCATGCAGATTGGAAGTAGAGCTCTAGTCTGGTTTTTAGTGCTGGAAGGAAGAGGTTGCGGATGGGGGGCAGGGAGGCATCTTAACTAGATAAGAATAAGAGGCAAGCTCTTCCAATAGTTTCAT
Organism: Mystacornis crossleyi; assembly: GCA_013400655.1. Taxonomy (NCBI): domain Eukaryota; kingdom Metazoa; phylum Chordata; class Aves; order Passeriformes; family Timaliidae; genus Mystacornis; species Mystacornis crossleyi. Next base: position 31,447 of record VYZQ01000760.1, read on the forward strand.
GGGGCCTTCCTCTTCTTGTAAATCTGACTCTTCTGACACCCTTTCTAAACTGCAGCACAGGGTTGTTTCATTGCTTTCTGCTTGCTGCCTTACCACAGCATCACTGATCAGCAGTATGGGATTTCAGAGCTATGAAAATCTGTATCAGCTGCCCCAGTGTCTGCATGGTGTTGTTAGCCAGGCATGCTGCTGGCTAACAAGAAGTCACTGAGAAAATGCCTTCAAACATGTCTCATGTCTTGCATTTACCTCTTGGTTCCAAAATGAAGGTTGCATTTATGCCAACAGCTGGAAGAGATCAGTGTTCAAAGTTGGATTCCTGCCTTACCACTGATTGGAACAGAGGTTGCAGAGAGAAAAGTGCAGCATGCCAAGCTGAAAGTAGTTTACTGTGTTTATGAGACAAAGTCTCATCTGTACAGGTACTAGCAAAGGCCAGACCAGTTTTCCCACAGCACTCCACAGAATGGTGCAATTGAGCACGCAGTTAAAACCGGTAAATACAACCTCAGACATCACGGTCTGCCCATAACTGAGTAAGTACCAGAGTAGATACACTTGAGCAGAGCTGTGCTGTTCGTGTGCTTAGAATTGACTAAAAATCATCAACTACCCATTTTCTTTGCCATGAATATATATTTTTGATCTCCTGTTTCTACCAGAAACAAAGGAATGATTCATGATTTCTGGTGTTGGCTTTTGCACATTGTTTAAGGACTATGACATTGATTCTCCGTTGATTTTACTGTAAACTGAGAATAACTATTAATATCAATGACATGATGCTGGTGTGAAATTATATGCAGGTGTCACTGAAAGAAATGCCCTTCATAAGATTGCCTTCACTCTGTATTTACTGCAGTGTGCACTTCTGCATCTCCTGATGTTGCCATAGGTGTGCAGCTCCTGTCCTCTGCCTTGTAGATTGGAATCAAGACTGCCTCTACTTATTTCTTCTCACAAATGGGATTAGCTATATCAAAATCTGCACTTGAAACACAAAATAAAATTACCTATTCCACAGCCCCACAAATATTCTCTAACTCACAACTTACACAAGTCACACATCAACCTTGAAACCACCAAGACCCCCAAGATTGTAAAGATCATTTTTTCTGTTCCCCACTGTCCCCAAAGTAGTTAAGAGAAGTGAGTTGCTTACTTTTGAAGCACTTGGTTTGAACCTGCTATCTGTGCAGGCACCCCTGGTGCCAAATTCTGAGGGTCTTATGCATGGTAATTAAGAAAAGAGTGCTTATTGTCAGTAGATATGGATCTACACAGGAAAATTTTTAGGAGTCTGCAATTTGAGAAAGATAGAAGTAGCTAATCCAGGACACAAGTTTTCTTACACATGGTAAAGATTTAGTATTTATTTTAGACTGAAAAGTATTAGTAGAGACAAAATACAAAAAAAGCTTGCAAACGGTTAGCATGGCAAAATCTGAAATATTTTTTTAAAGATACCTTCATTTCATAAGATACCTAGTGTATTTTCAGAAAAATGTCTGGAAACCTAATAACAAATATAACTGGTATGTATGTTTTAATTTTCATAATCTTCACATAAATTATGGTAATGTTTTTAGCAATGCTTCTGTCATATAATTAGATGACCCGATATCTGGCTAAACAAACAACATACTGTATGTGATTAAAACACTGATCAAATTGACTCAGGTAATAACATGACAGAGTTGGAAAAATTCATTTGCTAGTGATAAATAGTGGTGGGTTTTGTTCCACAGACAAAAATACTTTTTTCTGAAGAATGGAACCATCATTAACTCCTTCTCTCCTTTCCTAGCCATCCCACACATACATAAATATGTTGTCATCCTGGAAGATCATTTGGGAAGACAAACGGACTAATCTTTTAAAATGTGTAAACAGCCTACAAACTGGCCATTAACTACATGCAAATGGTGCACTGTTAGTGTAATAAGAAAACACCCACTTAATTCAGTAAGAATTTTGTCTGCACTAGCTTAGTCCAGAATCAGGTGCTTATGTTTTGATGGAATTTTGTCACTTAGTGCATATTTTAAATCCCATTCTGTTTTAGCTAAATTATTGGGTTTGAGCAATCTCTTAAGAAAACTGATATGACTGGAATACATATTCCAGCGAAGATGTGTACCCAATCTTAATCAACAGTCTTTCTGTTGAATGATGTCGTTTATTTTTCTTAAGTGACCACAACATTTAGTGGTTTTTATTTGGGATCTGGTATGTTAAATGTTGATCCTTTTTTTTTTTTTTAACATGTCATTTGCTATAGGTGTATTAAACTTACACTTATGTCTGTCAAAACTTCTGGAGTGGAACAAATGGAGTCAGTTAGTAACATCTGCCAGTTTGCTAAAAACACACAGAAAAAGAACAGAGTGTTTCTGTTACAAGATTTTCATTACTTGCAATGGCCAGTGCTCTGAAACCTCCTAAAACAGCTCCTTCTATTTGGTCTAAATTTTCAGATTGCTACACGGAGGTATGTGTTAACCCAAACCAGATTATAGGTTTGAATTTATACCAGCTGATGAATTTTGAAAAAGTGCAGAAGTTTGTTACAAGCCCTCCTGTAAATGCAGCCAATATGGAATGTAATGAACCTTCCCAGATCTGAGCTAGCACTGCATTAAGAACAGAAAACCACACTGCTCTGCAACCATTTGTTTATTCAGTCTGTATGAATACTTACAAAATCTGTTGCATGAATTATTATATTTGACTTCTGTGTGTCTGTTCAAGGCTATAAATAAGAAAAAAATGAAATTACTTTCAGTATCTCAATTTTCCTCCAGTTTGATCTGATTTTTAAGAAGTGGGAGTAACTCTATTTCCAATCAGCTTTGAGTTCCTTACAAATATTTGAGGTAGATTCATTAATCTTCAGTTTAACGGTTGAGCCACATTAACCTAAAGCTAGGGTATTAGTGGTCAGCTTTGGATTTCAAGCCATGTGTAGCTATCTTGTGTTTCTGTCCTTGAAGAGATGACTTTTCTACTCAGTCTATTCCATTTTTATCTGGACTCTTAACTGATGTGCAAATCTCAGTTGAATATTTTATTCAGTACAGGCACAGCTTTTGAAAAACAAGACCTTGGCACCATGAAAATATGTCATGTGATCACTCTCTCATGACATGTCCAACTTAAAAAATGCATCATTGAAGAAAAATGCCAGAGCAGACTACAATAAATTCCTTACTGAATTCCATCAAGAAAGGAAGTAATCTTACTCAGCATTTACTCACAGCCAACCAGTTCCTGAAGACCTGAACAAAGATTTACTCAGGCTCTGATTTGGTCAGATGTGCACATGGAGATGCAGAGACCATCCTTCCTGAAGGGGTGTGGTGCTCTAAGCACTTCCACTGGCTGGGAGAAGGGAGGAAGGTATCAGCTGGGAGGAGACAGAGGGTGGGATCCGATTTCTGCATCTCAGTGTTTTCGTATTTACCTTTGTTTGGTCTTGCTTGCTATTGTCTTGTGTTTATTTTAAAAATGAGTCAGAATTTACAGAGCCTTTCAGGAGGATGTCCCGCAACCTGTGATTCATGACATCCTGCAGAAATTGCACGCTGATTAATAATACCCTCTCTGCATGGAACTGCGCTTCTGAGCTGTGAAACACGACAAGTGCTGACAAATCCCTCTAAACCAATTCTGTCAAAGACCTATTCTGTGATGTGCAGCCTGTCAGAGCATGGGTCTACTCCCCTGCAAGGCTTCCAGAGTGTTAGGGGTGCTCACACACCTCACAGAGCCCATCCCTCCACACACACTGACCAAGAAGAAATCAGGGGTCATATTTACAGTTATCTGAAAAACTGTTGGATATTTAAAATGCAAACGTTGAAATTAGTATTTTTGTCTGTAAAGTCAGTCAACATGTCTAGCACTCCCATCTGTGGAACAGTCCCAGGGATTTTGCCTGGAAGAGGCAATCTAACATCCTTGAGTTCAAAGGAAAATTGATGATTTCGTGTAGCCCTCTGCCTGGCAATATATTTAATAAGATTTACGAGTTTGGAGCACATTGACTAGCAAGCTATTTATAACTAATTTTGAATTACACTATTATTTACAATAAATAAACCCCCATGATATTGACACATTAACAGTATTAACAGTTAGGGAAATCAGTTTTGAAATATGCAGTCTCTTCAAAGTGAACTAGAAATAAAAATGTAGAAAGGAAAATGCCATTAAAACCAAGTTGCTAAAATGATGCAGCATGCAAGCAGGTGGCTTTATAGTACACTATTAGCTCCCGTGTAATGTGCTGTACTTTGCTGCAGAGATTTGGCAAAATGGGCCCTAAACAGAAAATCCTGCCTGGCATCGAATTGTCTTATCAAAACATAGTGCCAATGACATTATTATGCATGCCTTGCTGTTGTGGGAATTCCTTTTCTGCAAGGTACAAGAGATTAACTCTTGTCAACAGGAATTACCTGAAAGGAAATTATTGACCAGAGAGATGAATACCGATCTGAACTGAATCACCTTACAGCTAAAGAATAATTTCTGTGGGTGCAGACATGACAATCAACACTAGAGAAGGATCAAGAAACACTGAACTTCTGCATTCCAGCACTTCTCATGTTGTAGTATTTCCATGTGCTGTAAATAGCTGTGGCTTCAGCAGCACAGTACAGGATGTTGTAAAATGAAACACTTCCTAAAAAACACAATGCCTGCACAGGTGCAGTGAGCCAGCAGGATGACATAAAGAGTTATTCTGTGACGCTCATCCTCACAAATATGTGTCTCTTGATCCCTGTGGCCATAAGAAACCCTTTGGCCACCTTTTCTCTTAGCATTGAAAACTCCAACATGCGAAGAATGTTTTCAAACAGGATGACAAGGCTACATCCTGCACGGATTTGAAAGGAATTGGTTGCAAAAAGCAGGCAACGGCCCATAATATCCTTCCTGCTCAGTTGGCCCTCCTATCACTGCTGATATCAATATGGGAAGTCCCAAATAAATAGAAGCTTTAAACTTCCCCTGTTGTGCTGCATTCCTATTTGGCATCTAAACCCCTATTATTTGCTATCCAATGGGGAGACAAATGGATCATCAATTAGGTCATGGTGTGTTTGAATTGAGGAATGTGAGTACGTGAAATTGCAGCACCATTAGGTCACCCTGGGCTCTAAGCTGCTACAAACCAACCTCATCCCATTGTTTTTCCAGGATCTTTCCCATTCCCTGTGGAACACCAGTATCCATAGTAAATGGATCTGACACATGTAGGCTGTGTCCAGGCTGAGGGCAGACGCCTGCGTTGGTATCCAGTGAGGATCCTGGTCTCCTCACAGTGCTGTCATCTTGCCCTGAGCACATGGCAGCTCCCTGCTCAGTTTCCTTGTTGCTTCCTGCAGAAACCAGGGCAGGGAAGAGACAGCATGTGTCTATCTCCCGTACTCAGCTGGGAAGTGACTGGGCTGCCCTGACCCAGGGGATAGGAAGTGCTTCTGGATCCACCAGCTCAGACAGGCCTCAGGCTGGTTCTACGACGACTGTTTGCTTTGACAGTGAGAGTCACCCCTCTGTAGGTTCAAAACAAGAGCCACACCTCGCCCTTGTTTGCGTCTCACATCTAAGCTCTTTTCAGCATCCATATGGTACTTCTTGACCTTCCAGCAGAAATGACCCTCTAGTACCAGGCTTTCTCTCTCTCCGCCGTTGGTGCCTGCAGTTAGGGGTAGACCGAGGATGGTGGGTGGGTAGGAATGGGGCATTGCCTGATTGCCGCACAAGGACTCCAGGCACTGATGGTGTGCAGCCCTGGGGTGTTTGGAGCAGAACAGGAGTCCTTCTCGTGTGCTGGCATCCCTCTGGCCATGTGGTGAGGGTCTGCCAGGAGTGAAGTGAGGGATCTACTGCAGAGATGGGGGGTAAGTTTGGCATCGGCCACCACTAGGGCTCTGCTGTGGGCACCTCGGAGAGGGAGGCAGGGACTGGATTAAATCTGTGGCTGACTGCAGAGATTTATGTGTTTTCTCTTAAACGTCTCTGCAGTTACAAAATAATTGTGTAACTTTTATCGGGTCTGTTTGATCTTCCTCTCAGGTCACCTATGTCTTATGTTTTCACTGTTTGTTTTTCCAAGTTTCAAAGAGTGAAAAGAGAATTTCCTATGATTTCCTGGGACAAGACTCCAACAGTAACTATCTCATTCACTAGTATGCTTTTTGTCAGCAACCAAATGTGACAATTAGTATTCATTTCATAACACAGGTCTCATAAAGAAAATGGCATAATCCAATAATGCAGCATTTTGTATTGCTTAATTGATGGAAGGGGAAGGCTGAGATAATTACCATTTCATCATTCTTCATATTAAAAATGTCATGCTTTAGGCCTCTACCCAGAGCTCCTCCTTGTTACTATTAGGTTAAAGAGAAAAGGAGTATGGGAACAGGCCAAATTCTGATATAATTATGATCTTTTAAAGGCTGAAACTGCTTTCATTGAGCATAGTGTAAATTAGAAGGAAACTCCTCAGGCATCAGGGGAGCTGAAATGTAAAAACACCAGTGATAATATCTGGATCACAGACATTTATAAGTAACAGTGTCCTACATCAGTTTAGTTTGAAGAAGAAAGACCAGAATTTTGCAGACCAAAAATCTGAGACTGATGGTGATCACTTATTCATGTTTNTTTCTTCCTTATATTCGTCTACCTTATGTTTGGATAATTGCACAGACTAATGAATAAAAAAGGAAATGAAAGAGTCTGCACAAAGTAGATAACATTGTACTTTAAAAGCAAGTCCTTAATGTAACAGACTAAGCTAAGGCACTGACATGAAGATCAACTCTTAAATGAAGATTAATATACTTTTAAAGTGTTCTCTGTAAAACATGCTGAATCTCCATATATATCAGAGGAAGTAATTAATTTTTTTATCAGTGGCCAAGTGGTTCTGGATAAAAGGTATAAAATGGACTTTGAAGCTATTATTTTTTTCATTAATTTTTCATTGGAGGGGTGAACAGGATCAGAGCTGATGAGTCATTGCAGGAGCCTGCTGGAATGTTGCTCCAGCTGCGTTTTGGGATCCGCAGGTGCACATTTCTTGGCCCAGATACTCAAAATTAGTAGGGAGGCATTCAACATTTGGCAAATTCTTACTAGACGGAGAATGTTATCTCCAAAGGAGAAGAGCATGGTGGCTAAACTACTCATGGCAGCATGTAGTGGGTATTACAGTATGGAAATACAGTGATTTCTCATCTGCTTTGACTTTGTGCCTTGGTTTCTTTTTTTCACAGTTCAAACACAATAATGCACTAGTGAGCAGGACCCAGTACCAAGAGGTGCCTTGAATGTTTTCCTACACTTTTGTTTATTTGTTTGTTGGTTTGGTTTGGTTTGCCGTATTTG
>VYZQ01000760.1:39205-56812 GCA_013400655.1 Mystacornis crossleyi
CAGTTCAAACACAATAATGCACTAGTGAGCAGGACCCAGTACCAAGAGGTGCCTTGAATGTTTTCCTACACTTTTGTTTATTTGTTTGTTTGTTTGGTTTGGTTTGCCGTATTTGCCTCCTGCCTACACTGAAAGGGAAAGTTAATATCCTGGGACTGGAAACCAGCCAAAAGCTCAGGGACTTCTCACCTACAAGAGTATGTTGTGGAGCACAGCAGAAAGCATGTGCAAAAGACGTGAGCTATTGTTACTTGGTTTGTAATCTGAAAAAGTGGATTCAGATCTGCTGGGCTCTCTAAAGGATTCTGCCTACAAAATTCAGTTTACCCCACTGGTACCACCACTTCTCCAAAAAGATTGAAAATTATGTCTACTTTTAAACACCATGCATTTTTACTATGGTTTATACTTTTTATCACAGATCTTGTAACAGTTTGGTTTTCCTTATGAACAACTACTGAGAGAATTTCTCAGCAGGTCTTGTGCTGTTTGTCCTAAGGTTTCCTTAAATCCCAAATGAGAGAAACTGCAGTTGTATGGCGTGAACACAGTTTAATGCCTTTAAGACCTTTCTGACCTGATCAACAGAAGAAGGTGACTGTAATCATGTAAAAATATGCAATGAAATCTGAATTGAGTCCAACTCTATCCATTAATATACAATACAGACATTTGATTATGTGATTTGTTATCATGATTCCTTATGTGACCTCTAAAACACTCATTTGTGACACGTAGGAGGACATGCTTCTGCAGGAGGACTTTTGAAAATTTTATTAAAGTAATTTCCAACAGCAGTAGCATGCATTAACAGTTTAATGATACAGCAAAACTGCCATTCCTAGCATGTTCCCTTTTTTGTTTATTTTCTGTTTCCCAGCATGTGCCCTCTTTCTTCCTGCCTGGAAATCTTGCCTGGGCAAATTTTTATCACTTTCTATATTTGTCTGGGATTTTCAGACTTTCTAGAGAGAGATTCATGGTGAAAGGTCAGATGCTGTTTTGCGTATGCCCTGAACTGACATGTGAGCTGACTGTTTTGAACCTGGCTTGCGTACAAAGGTCAAAGACTTCTGTACCGTGTGTGGACACACAGTGTGGATCTGTACCTCACTCGCACAGTGCCTGGTACTGTGGGATATACCCCACATGCATTCCACGGCCACCTTGGACCCGTGCAATCAGTTTGACACTTACAGGAAGAATTAACTTTAATTACTGGGCTTTGTGGGGAGGCAGTAGGTCTAGGAAACCCCAGAGATGTGTATGGTGGTGCCACACAGAGATAACGCATCTGTGGCAGAGTTCACCTGGTCCTATCCTCAACTGCACATTTCATCAACTTTAATACCGTACTTCTAGTTAATTAGACCTGGCTTTCTTGAGTGCTTTGTCAAAGACAAGCTCTCACGGGAGATACTCTCGTTTCTCACTTGACCCAACTCTAAGGGTTTTTCAGGACTACCAGAGATTTGGACACTGCTGCCTTTTGTGGCTGATTGTGAATCCACATTAGACATTTAATTATATTTGAGATCTCAAAGAACTCCCGATGATCTCCTGTGACAAGATTGTTCATTCTGTGGCCTGCCGAGCACATGAATATCTGATCCTCTGAAGTGTAGCTGAAACACTGAGGCATAGTTCCTTTTTCAGTTGACTGATTTTAACTGGAATTTAGAATAATCAGCCATTCTATTGTTTTTAGATTTATGTAATTATATAAGCACCACTAAGACTACAAATAAAGCCTTAGATGATTGTGAAACAGCAACAAGAATCCAAGAAAAACTCCAGCTTACCAGAAGAATGTTCACTCATGGATGGAAAGATAAATATTTCTAAGACTCACATCATAATTTTAGCAGTATCTGAAAGAATGTTTGGTTTTTCAGTTTATCTTTTACCTTTGGAAATTAGAAGTTATGGTTCTTGCCTGGAGGAACTCCGGTTTCTATTTAGCTTTAATTTCAGTGCATGAATGGAATGCAGCCTTCTATGCAAAATGCACATGCTGCCCCATGGCTTTCTCATGGCTGAGGATGTGCTCGTCTGGTGCTTGGTGGGCTAGAGCTGGAAAAAAAAAAAGCAAAAAACCCTCTCCAATTTGGATTGTGCAATGTCCTTTGCTTATGGATGTAGGGGATAGACTTGTACATAGATAGGGCTGTTGGTATCATTTCCATATATGTGAGCAAGGAAAATATATATATTTACCTTTTGATCATGGTTGCATTTATGCTCATCACATGGTTTTGCTTCCTTAACTCTTTTCATTCTGTATTTTCAGTCAAAAAGCAGTTCCCTACCCATTCTTTTCCAGAAACACTATCATAGAGGAACAAAGATAACCATTAAAAGAGAAGAACCGTCTTTCGCCAAGATCATACATCTTAAGGAATTTAGTGCATTTTTTAAACTAAAATTTTCTATGTAAAATAGTAACTGCTTTTATAGCACACCAGCTCTCTTCCCAACTAAGCTGTATTGAGATCTGTAAAAGCAGCCAGAAAAGCAGATCATACCAATTAAAATTTTATCAGGAGCTGGTTTACTGTGCAATTTATTTCATGGAATTGCAGAACTCAGGCATCCAAAAATAATAGGATAGTTTCTCCCCAAATCATAAGAATCTAAGTAAGAGAAATGTTGAGGCTGTTTTTATTCCTTGATGTCAGATTCACTCTGTGTGACCTTCTACCTAGTCTGTGTCACACCTTGCTCTAAAAATAGCACATGATATTGTATTTCATTCTTATTAAAAGTCCACTATGTCCCTGGACATTCAGCAGGTCTCTCTGATGTATCATCAGTTCCTGTGCAGTTTTACTCAAAACAAAAATAGTTGTAAGTAAGAATCATCCCATATGTGCATTCAGTTAATCAGCTCGAGTGTTCTCATTACCATGGTGTCTGTTTGCACAAACATGTATTAGCAATAGCTGCCATGAAGCTTTTCTGCTAAATTATGTTTAAGCGTAAGTTGGTACTATATTTCATCATATAGACTTACCAACCCCAACATTTTGCAAAATCTGAATCAAACCTTGAGGTGAGCCTACAAGTCATGGTATTGAAAAAATAAATAATGTACTTCTTTCTGTGTGTCTTTTTTTATAACTTATATTTATTACTTACATAACAGTACCATGTGTTCTTTCTTTTTGCAGCACAGAATTACAGGAACCATTTTTTAATGAAATGTAGTAAATTTCATAGATGTAGAGTGAAAGGCTATGTTGGCAGCTATACTGCCACTGTAGCATCATTTAAAATACTCCTGCTTTCCTACCCTGCCAGCTACATATGAAGACATCCTAAGTGAGTGATAGAGCAGTCTGGCTAAAAAGGGCTAGAGAAACTGTCACAAAATCAGTGTCTAGTTTCCAAAAAAAAGTTTGTAATTTTAAGTATAGATTCTGCGTTTTGGTATATACTTAAAAGCATAGTGAGGAAATTTAAATAAAGAAGGAATAGTGGACTGAAAAAAAAAGATTAAAAAGCAAAACAATATATCTTAAATTTCCAGCTCCTAGAATATATGTCACTCCTGGAATGGCATATACACCATGCTTAGCATGGAAATAGGCAAAGTAACCTAGTTTCTAATACTGTGTAGAAGTGTTCATAGTGCCTGTATATTAAAACTGTAACGGGAATATTTTTTTTTTAATTTCTAAAGTTTGGTGCCAAAGTCATTCATATTTTTATTGTTAGACCAAACTATGTCTGCTGAAGGGCTCTTTTAATTTTGTGTAATAAAATCAAAATGAAAATCATATTAAAATACTAAAATCAAATACAGTTACATGAACTGTTAGACAGTGAAGGCTGATTCATATCCTACTGGAGAGTTAAATGTTGATATTAATACTTTGCATTTTTTGATTCAAAGCACACTTGATTATCAACTAATTATCTACTAATTATCAATTATTTACTAATTTATCCTCTCTGACATAGAAGTGACTTCCATTTTATGCATGGAGTAATTTGGCTGGATCAGATTTACCTGACACTACATTCTGATTCAGTGATACAGTGGAGATCCGACTTCAAATTTCTGAGCACGTTGTCTTCCACTGGCAGTTAATAATTTGATAAATTTATGTAACTGAGTAAATGTGAACAAAGCTTTTTAATAGTTAACCTGTATTATAAAGGATAACTTTGAATTAATCAAGTACTGACTGAATTTGATCTATCTGACCTGGAAGTCTGCAGCCTGGGTTTTCTCGAGAGTTTACATGGCTGTTTCTGCCAAGAAAAGTGAAGATAAATTGCTTTCAAGTCTGAAGTGTGGCATTTTACATTCATTGTGCACTTCCAGATGAGTGGAAGTGATTCCACAAGCAATGTGGGTCTCTGGACGTGAACCCTCATACTCTAATCTCAGGCTGTAGTGCCATCACGCACCTCACATGGTAAGGCAGACAGAATACATTGCGCTGCTCCAAATGTAAACTCCGGAAAACAAAGAATACGAAAGCAAGACACCCGTCATCTCTACAGCACCAGCTTGCCTCCTTCGGCAGTGATGACACCACACACCAGAAATGCAGAAGCTTTGCGGATGGTGTGGGGCACTTTGGGAACCAAGGCCAAGGTAGAGCCCTGAAAGCCAAATGCTTAACTCTTCTTTGTGTTCAGACAAATCCCCCGCTCAGGCCAGTTTCCCTGAGTAGGAGACACTTCACATGAGCCATCTCAACGTGTTTAAATGCTATGTTTCTCCTTTCTTCTGCTCTCAACGTGACTTGCGTCCTTTTCACCATCACTAAATATTGGACTCCTTTCTGCAGGATACCTCCAGCTTGCTCATAGTTTCTATGGTGATAGGAGAGCTTGTATTCCACTGCAGGCACAATCTGCAGAATTAAGTGTTGACAAAAGTCCTGTTTCATGTTTACTTCCCCTCTTGCTGCAGGAACAGCTCTAATGAACTTCTCCTCAGTTTGTTCACCATTCCATACAGCCACATACAGCCCATGGCTGCAGCCAGACTGAGTACAGGCAAATATTGCACTTTAAACCATTGGAATACAACCCCAGGGAGAGCAATTTTTTCTGCTGTGTACTTCCCAGATTTTGGCCACCTCAGAGATTATGTGTGACCAAAGCATTTCTTTGAGGAACACCAAACTCAGCCAGAGGGTGCCTCCAATTCTCAGCCTGTGGCCGTGGCTATGGTGAGGACAGGCAGGGGAAGAAGGGAGAGCAGGTTCGGATGGAAATAACAAGGAGAGCTGCCCGTCTCTCAGCTCTGCCTGCTCAGTGTTTTTCACTGCGTTTGGCCCTTGCAAAGCAGGAGCCTCTGACCTAATCAATCAGCAGCTTTATTTGACCGCACTCTGTCTCTCTCTTTAGGAAACATGATTACCGGGTCCTAAATACTTCCTAGAGTCTTTCATCTTTCCTCTATCTAATTAATGCTAATTTCCTTGATGGTACTCCTAAAGTACAGTTGGAGCCTAGATGTAGATTGCAGAGCACTTTACAATATCAGCAGTAAATCAGACAGAGATTGTGAAGCACATATAATATGCATTTCCTGAGAGTTGTGAAGGGTGGGACTTTATCTTGCAATGCATTAGTGCCCCTAAGACTGTGTAACGCTATAAGTCACTTAGTTATCATGACACTTGGTTGCCTGGAAATCCTCTTCCATTACACTCTATGTCTATTTCATTTTTGTAGACAAATCAGTTTGGCACATGTTAACCTGAAACTATAAATTTTGTCTTTTAGACAGTTTTCAGGAGGGATTTTCCCAAGGAGCAAAATGTGTTGAGAGAAATACAGAGGGCCTTAAATTGTCTTCAGGGGGATCACTCTCATATTTTGAACCCAGAAGTGTACCTGAGACATAAGAGAAGAACACACATTAAAATGAAAAGATAGACTCAGCTTGCACTGTAGGAGGCATGATACCATTAAATTAATTAAAAGAAAATTATCCTCCATTTTAGAGATACTTGTGTCTAGTAAGAAAGATATATGGGTTATTTGATTACTTTTTAGTGTAATGTTACACCATTTGAGTATATACTTTAAGCCAAATCATGCAGCCAACATCATTCCATGTATAACTGAGAAGTCTTTCGTGTGACAGTATATGACTGCTTGGACAAGCATGTTTCAGGGTCTATCTGTGTATGCACATGCAGAAGTGCAGATGGAATTTGTAGAACAAGCTCTAAATACGTCCTAGATGTTCTAAAAGCCAGACTTATCCAGCTCTGTGAATCTGATATCAGCTGCGCTCCATTGTCTGGTCACTTCCCAGTGGTGGAAATCGGAGATGAAGTAGGAGATGAAGTATGACTCTTTTGGCTTGGTTGTATTTTGTCATCACTTCTTACTGATTAGCCAGGATTCTGATCAACCCAGGGAATTCCCACAGATTTAGTCGCTGCTTTTCTGAACAGTGACTCTTTGATGGCAATACACACCCCCAGTACAATTTACAGCTTGACTCAGATTACTGTTATAACTCTCAGTTATAGGAATGGCTCAGTTTCTCTATATCTTCTGTTACTGCCAAACATCAGAAAAGCTCTTTGTAGATCTTCCTAGCTAAAATACAGCATCTTCTAAAATCCATTCAAGGAAGAAAAACTCAACCAAATTGACACTTTCTTCCAAACTTCCCGATGTTTTTACCTGAATTTTCATACAGATTATAAAATGAGAACAGGGTCAGAGCATATGTATATAAATTTAAGGGAATTGCTTTACTGAGCTTAATCCAGACATGTTTTTCTGAGCCATCATATATGAAAATACATTCATTTTTTCAATAATAGCTTAGCTTTGGTGACCCAAACCTGAATTATTTTCAGTATGAATTATAATACCCACATTTTACAAAATCTATGTCTTATTTCATTTAAAATCTTTCTCCCTTTTAATGAAATACGGTAGCTGGCTCTTCTACTGAAAAAATCATTAAATATTTCCATACTGGCTTCCAGCTTGTCTGGTGTTTTTGCCTGGCAGAATACAGTGCATCTTTGTGTGTTACTAATGGGCTGAGCTTCTGGACAAGACCATGGTTTTTGCCACTGCAGAATTTTCTTACAAACAATGCACTGTAAACCAGACAGGAACCAGAAGCTTTCATGAATCCAGAGGACTATTTTTGACAGAGTAAGTTAAGTCACTTTCATTAGACAAAAGGTGAAATATCTATTTCTTCCCTTCAGATCATAAATTAAGTATTAAAAAAAATCCCAGGCATTTTAGCAGTTGTAAAACCGTGAGGAATGTGGAAGGCTGGTAATCTTCAGGTCTGGTCTTTGGCCTGTATGAGTCCTCCCCTCCTTTTGGCTCTAAGATGAAGGATAATGGTGTGAACACTGCACATGCAGAACTACACAGAAGGGTTGCCAGCTGTGGGTGGTGCTGACTAATCACTGTCAAGCGTTAGAGGAACTTTTCCAGGTGTGCTGCAGGCTCTGGGATGGGAAATGTGCCATTCCCAACAGCGCTAGGAGCCACATGCAACATTGCTACACCCCCCAAGCACTCCTGAGATATCCCAAGATCTAAATGCTGAAATACAGCATTTCAACATTAGGTACCCTTGCTGCCCGGGCACCCAGGAATCCTGGAGCAGAGCAGTGCAGATGGGTGTCTGAGGCTCATCTAAGACCTCTCTGTACTTCATGGCACGCTCAGCACAGGTGGTGGAACTGGAGAGCAGCTGTGCCTGGCCCTGTGCCCAGTGGGCAGGAGCTGGTGGAGATGGTTCTTCTCATATGGAGGAGTTAAACAAGAAGTTTCCTTGGCTGTGCATCTGTCCCCTTAATCCTCACTCCTACAGCTGAACATATCTTCTGAAATAAAGGCAATCCAGAAAACTCTAGAAACTCTCAACCCTTTGAGGTCTTTATACTACAAAGACAATTTTTAGGGAATCTTCCAGAGACTGTCACCCCTGCAACAGAAATAAACATGTGCCCTGGTCTCAGCTGCAATATGTCATAAACCTGGGTGATGTTTTAAGGCTGGGAAAAGGGAGAGTTGTGCTGTTGAGCCAGCATGTGAGTTGTTGGGGAGTTAATGACACACTTTCCCTTGTGCTGTCTCCCTAGCAGGGTGCAGGGTGTGTGGGGGGGCAGGTCTGTCAGACAGGAATAGAGGAATTTTCTGAAATTAACTGATCTAAATTTGCCAGATGACACCATGTCCCCTAAGTGACAACAGGAAGGTCTCATGGAGCCAAATATTTTATTGGCAGCATTTCTGGCTTCCTTCATTCTAGAATGATTGGAAACAGGATAAAAACAGATGCAGGTGAAGTGGCCCCCTGAATCTCCTATTCATGAAGTTTAATACAATCACAGACAAGGCAAGAGCCACTCATTTAAACTGCCTCAATCACATTCACCAAATGTATGTATTTAACCACCAGCAATCTAAATTATTTCAAGTGTGCTCCTTCCCAATTTTTCCATTCACCCTCATCCAAAACCTACTCTCCTACCTCAAGGCTTCTAGGTTTTAAATAAAGAAAAGTGTTGTTTTCTGCTATTTGTCAAAGTGAAGATCTCCTCCAACTCAATATAGGGTGAAAACTTAAGAGTGTGTCCCTAGCCTTGACCAGGTCACAACGTGAAAGTCATACAAAGATAAGAGTTTCAGTGTTAATTTACTGGGAAGGGATGGGGATCTTACCAAGGTGGACTTGCATTTCCTGACTGCTTGACAGATCTGAATCTCTCAAAATGATTTTGTGCACGGTGGCTGCCCCATGCTTACAAGTCTCATATCCTGGAATGAGACATAAAGAAATTAAAAGGAAGCAGCAGTGGTTGAGTAAAAAAACATGTCAGGATATGAAAATGTGTATTATTTTTTAAGAAAGAAGAGTGTGGTGAAGGTTCTAATGTAAGGTCTGCAGTGGAAGAAACAGCCTATCTTTGATGACAAAGTTGTTCTCCTTTTTTTTTTTTTTCTGTAAGTTCTTCACTCGATATTGCAAGAAAATAGATGATTTTTAATCTGCTCTAACAAGATGAAAATCCAGATTGCTTTTTTCTTCAGCTGTGTATACTCTACCACCAGAAGCCACTTGCTGGAGGCGGCACCGAAACTCGGCAACACGCTGCGTGTTCTTCAGCACCATCTACTGGTACTTGCCACTTGGGCACTGCATTGCCTGTAGTCCTTGAGAGTCAGGAAGAAAGAAAGCAACTAAAATCCTGCGAGAGGCTGCCCATACATAGTAAACCTAAAGACTAGCCTGGCTGAATTGGTGCTTAAATAGATTTTGATTCTAATAAGAAACAGTACAAATCATCCACATAGAAGCTGTGTAATTGAACTTATGGTCATACATATCCTCTAACAAAAACATAATGAAGGCCAGGGACAGAGTAGAACAGGTCAGAGTAAAACAGAACTCATGAGGTAATGGAAACAAAAGAGGAGGTTATCTGGGCAGGGAAAAAAGCTACAGGAAATGTAAGAAGATATTAACGTAGAAAAGAGCTTTTGGAAGCTGAGAGAGGATGTATTTCCTGAGATCTGTACCTTAAAAATTGCATTCCTGAACAGGCTTAGACTGTTACTCTCTAATTTTGCAATACTCTTTTTAAAAGCTAAACTGATTAAGAGGGAGGTATGACTGTGTTTTTAAAAAACACTTTAGATAAATAAGGTCGGACTCCTCTGACTAGAGCAGCTCTAAGTACTCCTTCAGTGAGACAGATCTGGGGCTGGGTTTATTGACAGTCTCTATTGTCCTCAGAAACTCTGACATGAAAACAAAAAGGAAAACAAAATTTGAAGCACAACTTGCAGGCACTGTAAATTAGTGCAATGCACTGACATTAAAAGCACTTCCGGATTTGCTACAGTGGAGGAATCTTCCACTCTGTTTGATGCTTTTTCTGCCACTGGAATAAACCTAAATTGAAGCACAGCCACTAGTGAGCCCTGAAATATATTCAGTAAGCTGAATAATTTTTGTTGCCAGTTTTCAGCATTCATTTAATTGACAAAAGGTAGTGTGCCAAAGGTATTCCAGATAGCCAGGAATGAGGTTTTCTTGGTGTTTCAGAACATGAAAAAAGAATAGAGAAAAATTATATAACACAATGTGCTACTGACATAATTGGATAAATACTTGTTAATCCTGTTTAAGTTTGTTTGTTTGTTTGTTCATCTACAGCTCTATCTTCACAGATTTACAACAGTTCAGTGAAGCAGTACAGAGAGAAAGGTATAGACTCCTCATCATAGAACTTGATCTCAAAGAAATCTATTGCAGTAAAAATCCATTGGCAAAAGGCTTCTGTACACGACTTTCTACTCACAGCTTTTACTTCTTAAAAACTTTCTAAACAACGTTATACTTAATTGCAGCATCAGCAAAATGTTGACAAAATGAATATTTTGCAGCATAAGTTTGCAGTCTCTTTTGATGGCGACACCTTTTGAAAGATATTTCAAAGTTTCAGCTTGGACTTATGAGAACTAAATTTAAGCAAAATATCATTTAGCATTAGTGCTTGCTTATGCTGTTGCAAACACGATTGTCTCCAGTTGCTAAAGACAGGATAACTCAGTTACTGGCAGTAGCTGGGGAATCCAGCAGGCTGTAGTTCCTCATGACATGTACAGGCTTGTAAGCTCTGTAAATCTTTTTGGAAGATGTTATTTCCAAAGGAAATACAAGTATCTGAGACATGTTCCAAAGTTAAAGACTGTAGCTCTGATTGATAGAAATGGCCATATGTGTGGCCAACAGTTTAATACAGAAGTCAGTGGATGGACAGACCATGGGCAAAGCAAGACTGGATGAGCAGTGAGGTTAGGGAGATGAAGGTTTGAAATTAAAAGAGCCAGTAACATTCTTTGAAAAGGCAACTCATAAAGAATGGGCAAAGGCAGGTGTAGAAAAAGTAAAAATTATGGAGAAATTTTCCTCAGAAGATATTCTGGAATTGGTGCAGATCAAGGTGTTTACTATTCTTATATTTCTTTGAAAAGACTAAAAGAAAACACTGGAGTATGCTTCTGGGGTTCTAAAGCATTCGACAGGCTCCTCTGTTTCAGTGCAGTTTTACCATGTTTCCAAATTTAGTCATTTTAGCAACTACAAGCTCAGAAAGTTGCTACTGTACTTAACTGAAGATCAGAAGTTGGCAACATATAATTCCAGATGGCTTTAAGACAGATCCAGGATGCCCAGATAGAGCTGAAAAGTGTTTGGTGAACATATGGGTGAGTGAATTGCTTGTAGATTTTGTGATACATTGATAGCATCACATTTCTGGCAAAAGACAAACTACTTGTTCCCATTTATAAGAAATGAAAGCCTTGATAAGTGTTTGTCTTGGATGAGAGAGAGTGAAATGTGCACCAAAGAATTTCCTAGTAGCATCTATAACTGAGGTAGAACAAATCCTAGAACTTTGTATGAAAACATAAAACAAAGAAATCCCACAGCTGGAGTGCTAAAGCTGGAATTTGGCCAGGACTTGCAGATGTAATGATAATCACATCTTCTTTTAAGGGCTGCAACTCAGTGTGTCAGTCAGCGTTACAAGTTGATCTTCAAGTGCAGTTCAAAGTGCTGTTTCAAACTACCATGTCTTCCATCCTCCAGGGACAAGTCAAAACATGACATTAAAGGAAGCTGCTATTCCTTGGTCTTAGTGTAATCAAAGAGATTTAAAGATTTTGCGTCAATACCTGAGCAGATGGCCTATGGTATCTATTAGAGGATACGTTCATTTCGGATGTTTTCCTCCAAATTTGTCTCAAACCAAGACAAGTAATAACAGATTTTAGCTCCTATTCCCTTCCCATTCAGTGTTTTACACATCATACATATCTTTTACTGGTACTAGCATAGTATGTCCTATATGCAAGTAGCAGAACCCGGAATAAGATTAAGGAAGAGTAAAACCTGCCTCCCACATGTGCACATTAAGGATAGGATTTTTCCATGCGTATCAACAAACTCATCCAAGAACTACAATGAAAGGAATGTAGTTTCCTGGTAATAAAGCCAAAAACTCGTGGTAAGGAGTATTTATAAATAATCCAGAGCTGACACTCCTACCTTTGGTTTCCGTGGGGGCATCTGTGCAGCCAGAGGATGTATAGGCAGAAGGAGAAGGACTCCTAGCCAGTCCTCACTCCATGCCACGGGCTCAGCCAGCCCAGAGTCTCCTAAGCTGCCCTGCAGTAACGCCTGCACGGAGGTGTTTGCCCTCCTGCCCCAACCCACACCCAGAAGGAATTAGCTGTGGTTCACAAGTAGGTTGCAGGTCTCAGACCATGGTCCACAGTCTGCTTCATACCCCCCTTAAGAGGAATTCATGTACTGCCAGTATCCCATACCCCAGCTCCAGTGAAAGCCACTTCCACTGCTGAAGTGGTCACTGAAAAGATGGATGGGGAACCCCGAAAAGACATTCTGCTGCGGGGTAGGGTCCTACAGCTCAGTAAGCAAATCACATTATTGTAGCAGTGAAGTAAGTGTCCTCGTATCTGTGTTAGTATTGCTTCCACTCTGGTGTAAATGTCAAATAGTGGATGATTTTCCAGAGAAAACGCAAAGAACCAAGCATCCAGTCTCTTGTTTTCAGACTTCCAGCCAAGTACAAATTTCTGGGTAATTCAACTACACTGTCTTGCTGCCAGCAACCTGAACACTGTTTAATGAGGCGGGGTAATTACAGCTATGTCCTAGTGACAGCTGCAGGTTGTTGTAGATAGACAGGATATAGGAGCACCTGAAACAGTTTTCTAGTAAACGGCATTAATCAGAGAGTGGTTGAGGAGATTCTGTTGGGCGAACACGTAAAACACTGCCTTTGGGAAGAAAGCAAAATTAGAAATTTCTCTTCTGAGTGATGGTTAAAGGGTTAAGGTTGGACTAAGTGTAGAGTATTCTATAATTATTTGATGGAATTCAATAAACTAGTATTCATTGACTTTTAACTGGAAATTTTGTTGTTCAAGCCTGCAACATGTCCTTCTGTTAGTCTGGAGATCTGTGTCTCAGCTTTCAACAGGCTCCCATGCGCTCCCCTCCCAGGCAAAGGAGCCCAGAGGAACTGAATCCCTGCAGGCATTCTGCAGGGAGCAGCGAGTCAATAAAAAGCGTACATAATGCCCACTTCAATCAACACTGCTATCAAGTGGGATTTTATGAAGTTGAAGAATATTCAATAGGATTCCTATTTACATTTTAATGAACTGATCATTTTACTCCAGAGGACTGTTCATAGTCACGAAGAAAATTGAGTTTCTTACAGTCACTGCAACTGCACTGTAATAGATAATTTAGTCAGAATACACAATGATATCTCTCCTGCGTATGGCATGTACAATAGAAATATAAAATAATTTACTTAATGGAAGTTTTGTCTCACCTGCAGTCATTTCACCTTTTTAGGACAATATTTGAGGGAAGAGAGAAGTCATTCAAACGGCATCATCCATTTGTGGAAATGAAGAGTACAAGTTATTATACTTGAATGCTACCTGTAACTCCTAGAATGGATATTTGAGCCTGTTTCAGTCTGATGATACCTGAGAGTTGTTGGAGACTTCTGTAAACTGAGCCTGTAGGCCTAGAGCCTGAATGCCTTTAGCAGTCAGAACCTAGGCTTAAAACCACCAACTCATCTGAAATTTTGCTTGAGCATTCAAGCACACGATCCACTGTACTGGTAGGGCTCACTGGCACAAGTGTATCATAAAAAGTGGTCAAAGTAATTTCAAAGAATTCTGAATGTAGACAATGTTTTGATTTGCTTTTCCTAGCTACCTGTAAAAACTGGCTTTTTGCCTTGCTTTTACTATGCTTCACTAGCTGTGAATCAGAACTTTAATCTCAAAGGGGCAACAATACAGCATTTACTAAGCACTAAAATCAAGTTAAATGACTATCCTAGGAAAAACACCCAATCAAACTAGTATGCAGTGTTTGACAACTTTACTGGAAAGTCCAAAAGCACTTATTCAAAAAAGTACTATCTAAATTGTAAGAAACAAAAAAAAAAATTAAATTCTTGTTAATTACATGGTTCTACTGAGCATTTTCGAGAGTACCTTTGTTTTCTCTTTTTTTTTTCTCTTTTTTTTATTTCTAGACAACTAGGAAAATATGCATAATACTGGAAGCTACCCTGCTGGGATGGGTAAGTAAACAAATTTTGGCAGACTAAGTTGTTAATTATTCTGCTTGTTATAGCAAGGTAATTACAATTCTTGCTAAGGCTGAAGAATGAAAGATTTTCATAGGTATTCAGTAGAATTTAATGACAAAGTAAGAGCATGTGAGTAGATTTTAAAGATGTTGGATACATTCAACTTCAAAGAGTGGGCATACTGAGGTCATTTAATTAAAAACTTATGGAATACACGGATTAAATATGCTCTTGACTGGTTATTAGCCAAGAATATGCTCTTGACTGGCTAATAGCCAAGGTAACATGTATATGGCCAGTCTGCAAACCAAAAACAAGAGTCTCCTTGTAACAAAAATGCTAATGGTTGAAAAATTCAGTCAGAAAGACACTATTTTTAAATTGTGAAGAGAGGATAATCTTCTACGCATATAGAGGCTGCCTCTATGCATATCCTAGTTTTATCTGAAAAGATAACTTCTGATATGGTCCACGAATTTCAAATGCAGACTGGAGAGCAGAAAGCCAGTTAAAAAGCTGGCAGAGGAAACAAAGAAACCTGAGCAGTTGCAGTTTTTCTAGGAATATCACTGGTGAGGTATTCTTATATAAAGTGTGAGGATTGGACATATACTGCAAACGAGAAGGGTACAGGCAAGTTTTCCAGCTGTGATAGCAGCTCTTTACCTAAAGGCACTGTCATTTGGCACATCATCACTACAGCAGTCAGCCTCTGCATCCTAAGCAGATGTCGACTCTCCCTCTTTTCTTTCAAAGTTTTGCTTTTGGAAAGTACTTTTGGACAAAGACTCTTACAGGCAAAATCACAATTCAGTCCTTCAAAAGGCTGTTTTTTGTTGCTTCCGGAGCAGCATGGAGCACCTGGTGACAGCAATTAGGAAGAGGGGCTTGGCACATCTCTGCAAAGGCAGGGATTATGCAGTGCTACACACAGCAGTAACTAGAGAAAATGGGCTTCTATTACAGAAAAGAGAAAGGCTGGGAGAATGAGATGCTGTGGGAGATGAATGCTTTCAGCAAGATTTCTCCCCTGTTCAGAGGCTGGGAATGGTTAGACTCAGGGAAGCAGCAGTAGAGAAGAGCTGTGAGAAGAAAAGCAAGGGTACCATAGAAGGTTGTCCTGTCCTGTGCAACGTAGCCATTGATGGTTTCAAGTGTGCAAGGCAGAAGGTTGGGGTGTAATACCACCTGCGTAACAACGAATGCTGCTTCTCCTGCTCATCAGGTCTGTAGCTAGATCAGCAAATCTTTTGAGCCCCGGCCTCTCCCTTACATGGCAGTTGTGCAAAGGGCGTGGTGCTTGGCTGACCCTGGGCCGATGCACAAGTATCCAGAAGAGTTAAAAGTTGAGTTCTACCCAATGGTGGCTTGGAGCCACACAAGCTCTTGGAATAGGTATAAACCAAAATAGGGAACAGCAAAACAAAAATGTTATCTATGAAATGTTCATCAACAAACATGTCAGACCAGATTATGACTACCCAGAGAAAGGCTGGTACATCGCACAGGAGCTTGGCTTTCTGACGAGGGTGGCTTGTTGCGTGTGGGGTATTTGGCGGCCGTCTTTGTGGGAGACAACAGAACTTGCCCAGAAGAAAATATGGTGAAGGGCTATTTTCAAAGAGCTCAGCTGACTCCACAGAAGCTATTTGTGGCTATGATTTCTGTCATATTACTTCATGGCGTTTTTCTGTTTCAACAAAATCGTACGTTGTGTGTCTGCATGTGGTGAACTGCAGATGTGCTGAAGAGGAGGAAAAGTTCATTTCAAACTCGCATGTTGAAACACTTCATGCAGCGTGAACTTATTTTCTCTTTAAACTAAATATATATTTGTGCACATTTAAAAAGTGCTGATTTTAACTATTTTTGTTTCTGATCTGGGAACTCAAAGGGCAGTTATCTGAACAAATTTTTGCTTTTTACTGAGCTACTATTACACCTTAGAGACCTGAATGGTTCCAGTGTGTAAATTTGAAGGTAATTTGACAAGACATGTGGAATCCAAGGTAGTCAAAGTACAGATAGAAGCTCATTTTCTTGCAGTAAAAAAAAATTATTAGAGTATAACCCGTCCTGAAATGCCGACTCAGCAACAAGGTGCCACAAAAATTTCTTTCCAAACATTGTGGCATCTGTTAATGCCAGGAAACCTCACAAAGGTTAAAGAATGTGATTGAGATGTTCAAAGTAAGATCCTGAATTCTACTTCTAGCTCTGGTGATGACAGTTCCTGGTATGTCTATGTAGGAAAAGTATTGTTGTTAAATGGGTAGGTCTACCTTGCCAGCAAAATCCAGTAGCATGTGTGACAATAACAATGAAGACTCAAAACTCCAACATATTAGCACATGCCAATAACTACACTAAAAACTCTCCAAGAATCCTGGCCATGTTAGTTTGCTTTTTAGCATGTCCCAAAGGCCAGACCACCGGTTCTTCTTGGCTATCTTCTGTCCTTGCCCGCTGATGCAGCTGCAAACACCTTCCCTCATTTTGCTGTGATGCTATTATCACAGTGAAAGTACTGAGATCTGTAGATTTATCTAAAGAGGGAAATTGATTTGCATTTCATTTTGATGGTATCTGAACTGAGTGCTGTACTCTGGAGAATGAATCACGGGTGCTCGTGTTGGCGACAGCCAGCTGTGCACTCCCACATTCCTTCCTGCTATCTCTCTCTCAGAGCACACTCTCTCACCTGGGTGGCTGGCAATGTTGGCAAATGAAAGCAGCATTTCGGAGTGAGTACACAGAGATGAGGAGGTGCAATGCAAATGGGTAATTCAGAAATAAAAACTAGGTAGTTGTTCTAAAGTGATAATTAAGATTTATCATGTGTAAAATTCTCTGGCCACATCTAAACCAAGGAGTGTTTTGGAACACCTGTGCTTTGCTGTTGGAAGCTTATTTGAGTTGGAAAATTCTTCCTCCAGAGGCAATTTATTACCCATGTAACGGGTGCTACTCTGTTGAATATGTAGCATATTGAGGTTTGGCTACCAGTTTCACTCTTTCAATGCGAAGTGAAAATATGGAGATTGTGGGTTTGGAAGAATTTCTTTTGTTGATGTGGAAAACTGAGAATTTAACTTGGAAATTCTTTGATTAACTCCTGATTCTGTTTATGCAGGGAAAAGGCTGTTAATGTTGGAAATTAAGTTCAAATGTGTTCAATAACAAATTCTCCTCTTCAGAGGCAGCTCTTGTTTCACCTTTTGATGGCACATCATTCCATGAACAAAAAGTCTCTCTTTCAATAGGCTGCTATCAAGATTTTATATTTTAAAATTTTACGAAGTTATATACTTTACAAATGAAAAAGCAAAAGTCTGAGAGGCAAGAAGGGAACATTTGCTCTGTCTTACTGATGTGTTTTTAAATTGTTGAGAGCAGTTAAGAAGCCATCAGCTCTGAAAAGCAGCACACTGAA
>VYZQ01000760.1:64316-114345 GCA_013400655.1 Mystacornis crossleyi
TTTCCAGTGTTTATGCCTGAGTCTTTTAGCCCTTTTGCCCAGTGGAGTACCACTGGTGTCCCATCAGTCCCAGGAAAAGTTCCCTGAGGACAGCAGGATTTTTTCCTTTCTTGGTCTGTGGTCATACACTTTGTATGAAACTCCAATTCACACTGGGGAAAATTCCATGTACAGATCAACGGCTGTACAATCTTAGGTATGCAGTCGTCTGCCAGGAACAGACACTGATTTTCTTTCATAAAACGATGGAATTACCCTCTGCAAGAGGAAGATAAATCATTAAAAGCATGTTAGGACATCAGACAGGAAAATGTAAATAACCATACATAACAGCAGCTGTTCCTGATCAGGTTCCATTCTTTGATCTTTAGGAAGATGGCTATTAATTAGCAGGGTCAACACTGAGCTTTTTCTTGGTAACAATGATCTTCTGAACCGCCCAGCTAACAGATAGTTGCTTGTAGCTTTGCTATGCTAAGCTTCTCTGGGAAGGATTCTTCAGATAAATGGGATAACAAAATTACCTTAATATACACAGTTTTGAAGTTAGGCCACATCTGCAGTAGATAGAGGATACATCTTATTGGCAACCAGTCCTGAATCCTTTGAAATCTTGTATGAAATGAGTTCCAATCATACTGAAATTGCAGGTAATTGCTATTGAGATTGCAATCACTGCTTGACGTGAATATCTATCTGCTGTGCCAGATTCCATCTGCAACATAAAAGTCACCACATTACAGGCTCTAGGATTGCTGAAACACTCCTGTTAAGCTGCATTTCTGTCTTGCACTACTGGCTGGAAAAATTTTCATTGAATGCATTGGATAAACTGCAGAGTCCAACTAATGCCCACGTGATTGGACCCCACGATAGAGTGCAGTATCAGACCCTGAGGCTGGTATCAAATCCAGAACAGTCAAATCCTAAAGCCTAGCAGCAAACCACATGGCAAGTGTAAAATCCTGGACACACAGTATATTCCAGAGTCTCCAGCATGCAGTTTCTGATTCTCTTCTTTGGAATTCAGCAGAAAACTGGAACGAGTTACACCTGTAATTTCATTGTGGGTCATAAAATTTACAGGCAATATTTTTCTTGTTGACATGGTATGATCACACAACATTTTCAACGAAAATCACAGTGACCTGTATGGAGGGAGTCCACTGAAGGAATGGAAAATGACCTTGATTTCTCCTATTTTCACACAGCCATAGAGATGAGAAGGTCAGGGTCTGTGATTATGTCTCTCCTGTCACAAGACATGCAGAAGACTTTTCTGCATTTGAATTTGCACATATGTTTGAGACAAGCCCAGTTGGCCCAAAGTCATAGACTTAAGAATTAATGTTTCACAATTTCTGAGGTCAAATGTTCAGAGAATCGTGGACATGCCATCTTATCTAACTGCTAATGTAGTTTGACAGCAAATAGCTCATCCTCTCAAAAAGGATATGTAGTCAAATACACAAACACTTCCTCCTGTATCTGACTGGAAGAGTAGAAAAAATGTAAACTCATCTGCCACTGGTATATTGTTAAGGTTGTAGTGGTTGCATAGTTGAAAAGTATTGCATTCGATGTCATGAAGGGAAACTTGTGGTACTTTAAAGACTAATCCTTCCTGTTCTTTAGCACACACTACAGAATTGTAAGATTATGTCCCATTTTAAGTATACAAACTCACCTACAGGTTTCAGCCAGGTCTTTACCAAAATATACATCCAGCTTGTTCTCCAGGACCTGTCAGTTCCAAGGCACAAATGCTAATGTGTCTGTGGCTGCTTGCAGCACCAAGGATCCATGCACGTCAAAGCTCAGTGTCTCGCTCCACGCTCCCCACTCCTCTACTGTTTCTTCCCTTTCACAGCCACACTCTGTGCACACATTACTTCTGGGCATGACTCACTGCCCATCTCTCTCAAGAAGAACCTCTCATTGAGCTGGGGCTCATTGGATTGCAGAATGTTTGTGACTGTGTCCCCACACTGAAACATTTATATAATGTGCTTGATTTGGTAAAGAAATGAGGTGCACAAATGCCTCAGCCACCTGAGCCATACTTGTTCAAAGAACCTAGCTGGAAACTAGCAAATGCTGATAGAAGTTCTTTAATCTAGGAATTTTGCAATTCATAACTGACGTGAACAGACTTGAGATTTAGGTGATAATTAGATGCAATGTCAGAGCTGTATCTTACTTCTGAGTCCCTTGCAGATAATATCAAAATTTGACCTTAAAATGGGGTGATATATGTCCATTTCCTAAGATGATACTTTTCTCCTCATCCTCATTCATGTCTTTTGTGCAGCGCCGTAAACTATAGCAAAACATTATCAGCTCAGAGTGCTTGTGGCACCGGGCTTGCAGGGATACTCAGGTGCATTACAAGTGGAAATGGAAATAAAACTAAGAAATAAAACCAAATATTTCTGTGATGTGTGTTCCCTCTGTGGGGGGGTGGAAGTGATGGGTTCCTTTCTTCTTTGGGGGACTGAAGCCCTGAGTTTATAGTATCTAACTCTGAGGGGATAAAACATACAAATATCGTGCCTTCCTACACTTTCTCTGCTCTCCTGCCATCTGCGGCTTATAGACAGAGCTTGGCCCTCTTCTGGGGCTCCTAACTCTCCGTCTCCAAAAGGCTTTATTTCTGCCGAGGGAAAAGGAGGCTAATAGGTAAAAAATGTGGGGATGTATTTGGAAGAGTGAGCTGTGTAGTTCTTTTTGCTGGCTGCAATTTTACACACTACTACCGACTAGTGCATAGCAACAGCTAACAACAGGGACTTCTCTGTGTCCCCTTCAGTCCGAACACTAAGTACTAAAAACAGATGCTAATTGTATGGTTCCAGAAAAAAAGAAAAGGAGCTTGCTGGGGTGACTCAGGACATATTCCCGCTGTTGTGCAAGGACAAATAGTATTTAGATATGTGGAGATTTGTCTGTGGTTAACTGTGGCTTGTTTGGGGGCAGGGGAAGGGTATGCATGTGTATGCAAAATCTCATAAGCACCACCCTGAACTATTTTAAGTCTTGGAGATGAAACTGGTGATTATCTTCTAAGTTGTTAGCAAATGACTATTCAGTGCCATGGTGGGACAAACTGAACTCAGTGACAAATAAAGAATGGGATAATAAACAGAATTTTATGTGTTTCTTTGAAGCATAAAACTTGCTACAAATTACATATCATTAAATAAGGGTATAAAAAGTTATTGGAAAACAGAGGGTGGCAACACTTCGACAAAAATGTAAATGTGACTCTGGTGCATATATTTTTACCTGAGGGAAATCAATGCCTGTGAAAACACTCAAGACAAGAATGCTTATGAAAATGAAAACACTCAAGGCAAGAATTTATTACCCTACAATTATATTTTTATTGTATTCTCAAATATCCAGTCAAGTGATAGGAATGCATTGCTAGGGATTGCAGTCACCCTTCTTTCAGTGCTTGACTGTAAGCTCTGTCAAGGAACTTAGGACAACATTTTACACCTCAAGCTAGACCCCTTAGTTTGTAATTAGGCACCTAAATAATTAACATCATTATCTTAGCAAATAAGCCCATGAACAGAAAACTTCTTTAGAAAAGTTAACTGACGTTGCTAATTTAGGTGACTTGCAAGTACAAAAGCTGGACAATGGCGTCGGGAGCCTTTCAGCACCTTCAGTTACTTTAGTTGGAGGAATTATTACATGACATTGCATGCTGCAGCTGGTTTTTGTCACTGTAAAACTCCACATGCTGGAGTCAGGTTATTAATTAAGAAATATTTTTTTGGCACTCTGGTGTGACTTACACCCAAAAAAAGACCTGCAGCATGCATAGGTTCCAAGCAGTTAACTTCCCCAAGCCTTTTGAAGTGTTTCCTTGAATGTTTAAATAATAAAAGCTCTCATAGAAGCGTTAGTCTTTTCCTTGGTATGGTCCTTCCTTGTCTCACCTGATCTAAATTCTGTCTTTGGGGCATCTTCTTCACCTTTTGGACAGACATAATTCTTTTTTTATGCTCTAAACTGCGAATAGGTTTGTTTATACAGACTGTAAGTGGTTAGCAAGAAGGAAAGCTATTTTTACAGCCATTAAAAATTAAAATTATGCTCCTGACATCACTTTAACAAACTAAGCCTTCTGGTTATGAGGTCTCATCTCTTGCAATGAAATGTGAGGTTCATTGCTAAACATTATGCTACTTTCCAGTTCTAACCTCCAGGCTGCAAAATCCTTCATTACTGTCTCTGGACCAGACAGGACTCTGCTGTCAGGTTGAAGCCTGGAGTGAAAGAGGAGCGGCAGGGTATAGTGGAGGTATCCCCCTAGGACTCTGCAGGAGTGGGAAGCTGCCTGTGGTGTCCAAGGCCATAAGAACAGTAGGAATCAGCAACTTGCCAGTGGTCACCAAAAGGCTCCTAATGACAGAAGGCCACAACTTGGTGGTCTCTGGCTTTGCAGTCAGCAGTGGAACTGTCCCTGGATGGATGGAATTACCTTTATGCTGGGCCTGAAGACATTAATTTATTTTCCTGTAATGCACTGTCCTATCAGGGCTAGGTATGAAGGTGCAATCTGTATATTTACATTAATTATTGAGGCAACTGTGACCCGAATATATATAAGAAATGTCTCTGGCAGGCCTAAAGATGTCCAGTTTCTCTGCCTGTGTACATTTGGGGGCTGCTCATGTGACTGGCAAATGAAGAACCTGATATCTGAAGAAACCAGGACTTGCTTCCAAACTTCTAGCAAATTCATGGCAATAGCAGGCGCAGAATCAACAGTGGCATCCCGCTGTGCTACAGACAGGCTGGGCACTCTGCTTGTGGGGTCCTCTGGTATTTGGGGCAACATCTATATTGTCCTGGTCTTTTAAAGCTCCAGATGCTGTCAGGCTGATACCTGTGAACATGAGCTTTTGTTAAAAAAGAAAATAGTAATTTAAAAGCAAGTCTTCATTATGATAACAAGAAGTTTGAAATTGCAAACCCTAAACGGCCTCAAACCAAGAGGAAGCAAAGGCAATACTTCTGGTTTACTTAGAACTAGAATTTTGAATCCAACTTTTGGTGGATGCCCAGCAATGGTCTCTATTTCACTCAGTTGTTTGGCTTTCCCTGCACACGTCCTGCCACTGGAACACAATGTCCAACTTTGCTTCTCCTACCAGGGCTGGTGGAGCGAGAGGGTTTGCCACTGTGCAGCTGATGTTTACACTGGCTGCACCACGGGCCATTTTCGTGGTTCTTTTCCTCTTTCTTGCCAAATACTTAGGTTTCCACTGCCAAAAATAAAAAGATGGGGTGAGTGAAGGGTTATGGGGTGAGTGAAGAGCAAAAATGGGGTGTGTGATGACAAAGGGAGCAGAATTGGGAACTGTGGGGGAGAAATGCAGAAGAGGAGGAAGCGGAGATACTGGGAATGCATGTAAGGCTCAAATGCTGTGTGTCATTGAACCTCCAGCCCTTCCAAGACAGAGATCTAAACAACATTATTTTTGTCTGGTTACTATAAACCAATAAACAGGAAATGTGTTATAGTAATAAACAAAGGACAGGAAAAAGGAAACACCACTAATCAAACAGGAACACAGCCTGGGAACATGAAAAAGGAACAAACAAGAGTTATGTTTTGCCCCGTTCTCACTCAGGATTGAGAACGATAACGAGTATGACACAACACGGGACAAAAAAGAGACACAAGTCCTTGTGGCAGTACAGAAACAAGGACCAACATTCTCAAAGACATTTTGGGCCTTTTTTCCAGCTAGGAAAGAGGATACAAGCTCTTGGTGCAGACTCTAGCTGCTGTTCTACCTCTTACACTGGAAGTTTTAAAAGTCTGTCTGAGTATGAAACTGTAACTACCTCACCTCAGATCTGTCTCTCGTCTTTTGCACACATTTGCATCAACAGAGTGAAGCTATTTAGCATGAAAACATGTACAATACTCAGCAGTCACCAGAGCGAGGCTGTGCTCACGCTGGATGGAAAGGGAGAATATGAATTTTTTTTCACTTCTTACACTTTCATTATATATATATATGCTTTTTCTTTTTTTTTTTTTGTCTGCAGGAACATCCTATTTCCAGCATTTCTAGGTTTTACTTCAGGGCTAGGGAGTATCCTTTAATGTAGTCTCTGTTCTTTTTTCATATGTTTGTTCTGTGTTTTAGCCACAAAAACCTGTTTAGAAAACAGACTGTTTCTGTAGAGAAACTTTAGTCAAAAATAAGTCCAAGTGTTCCTCTAGATGTTTTTCCATGAGGTTCATCCTGAAAACAAAACTACTTTCTTGGAAATATGCTGTTACAAATTTCACTGGTATATGATTCACTTAATAATTCCATGGCTTTATGTTGCATCTAAAACACAAAGGTGAATAATGAAGAACCATTTGGATTTACTTTCTGCAACTAGGATATTCATAAATAAAATGCTCAAAGGAGAAAATGAGCTTCCAGCGGATAAAAGCTATCAGCATTTGAAACACGTGATTGTTCTTCATTAATGACTTAGATAATGAGGCAGACTGCACCATCAGCAAGTTTGTACAATACCAGCAGGAGTGGTTGATGCACCAGATGGTTTTGGTGCCGTTCTGGGAGATTTTGATATGCTGAAGAAATAAGATAACAAGAAATTTAGGAAATTCAAAAAAAAAGGAAATGGAGTTCCTAAGGTACTTAGGCCATAAGCAGGCACTGTGGTGGTACCTACTGAAAAGACAAGAGGCAATGGACAGACACTAAAATACAATGAATTCCATTTAAACATAAGAAAAAAATATTACTGTAGGGGTGATACACTGGCATGGGTTTTTCAGAGTAGTTGTGGGGTCTCCATCCTTGGTGGTATTCAAAAGCTGACTGAGCAACTACTTTAGCTGACTCTGCTTTGAGCAAGGGCAGGGGTTGACCTTGATGATCATGAGAGGTCCCTCCCAGTGTTAGCTACTTTGTGATGGTGTAAAATTAAATAAAAAACCACCACAATAACGACAGGCTGAAGATAAATGATTGTCAATTCACAGTGAAAGACAAGAAGGGGGATATTTTGCAGATCACCTCTGACTGCCTTACTTCTAAAGGTACCCAAAAAGCAAGGAGATGCTGCTGAACAGTGGTGACTGGACAGCTGACATAAGAAGGGACTGAGCAGTTGAAGGAGCAGTCTGAGGCTTCCTCCACCAGACACTACAGATGCCTGAACCAGGAGGCGGTGGCTGAGGCAAATCATCCTTTCTGGGATGAGAGAAAAGAAGTGCAGTTGGAGTCTCAGCAGGCTGTTTGGAGAGAGTTTACATGCTGGCACAGCAGCTGTAGAGATACGGCTGGCTCCTACTGTGTGCCTCAGTCCTCTTAACTCTCCTGAATGAATACAGGGTTGTGTCCAGCTCAAATGGATGCCGAGCTGCTTGGGAACAGGCACGGGTTGGCATGAGTGATTTCTCCTTCAGTTCTGGTCATCACCTGCTTCTCTCACTTTCCCTCCCAACTGGCTTTAGCTGATCATCCAATTCCTACCAATCATGGCAAAATTACTTAGATCCTCCTCAAGCAGCTCTTTGGAAAGTACTACCCCGCATAAGAATGGCAGAAAGGTGGGCTGAAGCATATCCATTTCCCTGTCTCTTTTGGGTCCTTGTGCCAGAAAATAGCATCGTGGAGGTCTGGAGAAAAGAGACTAACCAGGGCTGATACACACAACCTGCATGACCTTCCCATGTGGTAGCTTATAGAAACGAGTGAGATACCACTCCATCAGAGACCAAGGTATTTGCAGCTTCCAACTTAGCAGCAGGCTGTGCCTATAGCTCTTACTCCATCAGGGAGACACGTGTGCTTGCTTTGCTCATGGTCAGGATGAAGGAATCGCTTCACTGCTCTGCTGGGAGCCTGACTCTGACAGGCTGTGAGCACATTTTATAGATCTGCATCTTCCCTGCAAATGCCCCAGGTTCAATCAACAGACATGCCTTTAACTGGCATGAGAAAGTAACTTCAGGTGTTCGCTGCCTTCAGCTCATTTAAGCTGTCAAATGCAGACCCTGTTCCTGAGTTTCTCTCACCATTGCAGTCTCTGTTTGTTGTCTGGTTTTGCCTTCCCAATACAGGGAAAAGCTTTGGCAGAGCAGCATGTGGGAAGAAGTAAGAGGTTCAGAACGGACAGCCCTGCCTACATGTCAAATAATTTCATTAGGCTTGGTCAGACTGGGCAAATAGAATGTAATTAAGCTGATTTCACCTAATTTTTGCATTAAAGGCACTCATCCCTGCTAAAATGGCAGCAACAGGAGAAACCACAAGTTTTGCCCACATGAAACCATGCTTAGGTCACGAACAGAAATAATAAGTGTGGTGAGCAGGACATCTCTGACTCTGAGCACACAAAATACTGTACATGGTTCATCTTCAGAGCACATAAGGATATCAGCATGTATCACCATATATGTCTATGTTTTAAAATGCTGGTAAAATATGGTTCTCAGATATATGAGCCAGATCTACAGCTTTAATAAAGTGGCACATTTTCCTTCAGGTCATAGTTTGAACCCATGCCTGATTCAGATAAAACTTCTGACACTCAATTTCTTTGTTGATCACAAGTATGAAGGATTTTGGTAATAATGGTTGAGCACTCACACTGGCCAAGTGCATAGCAAGCAAATCCTTTATGCCGTCCATTTCTTCTCAGTATTAATAGTAAAACTATTTAAAGCTTAATTGGTCTTTTAAGTTCTTGGCTAGGCTCTCATTCTGATGTCTGAACGAAAATATAATGAAAAAAATCTAATGAAAAATTCCTGACAGATGTTTTGTGCCACTAAGCTGATACAGGTGCAATACACCATCTCACTAAAGCAAATTTCTCTGGCTCTGAAAACTTGAGACATTTATTCTTGAGTCCAAATTTTAAAACCTTTAAAAATCACGTTAGAAGTAGAAACCTGGGAGTAAAGCAAACCAAAGTCTGCATAAGTTAGTTTTGGCAAAATTAGTAAAGAAAACAGAACAAAATAAAATATGATCAAGGAAAGAGGAAACCCACAAACATAAAGGCACTTACGGTATTAATTTTTCAAAGTAGATTTTCACCAAAAACTAGTACATAAACCCAAACCTTCATTAAAACATAAAGCCTGAAAAGGTTTAGTGGACGGGGCTCTTGCTTATTGCCTGTGGCTGTGATGTCAGTCCAGGTGAAGGCTGTAATGAAAACAGTTCCAAGATTTTAGTCCAGTTTCTTTGAAGGTTAACCCAACATCACAAACACATCAAGTCATATAACACCCATGGGCAAGGCCAGGGTTCCTTCCATACAGAAAGCCCCAAGACTGTATGGACAGTACATATATTAACCTGCAAGTAATTTGTGGGACAGTGGCTCAGTAAACATAGATTGAAATCTTTTGATGCATGTTACCAAAAACAATGTTTGGAAAAGATGAATGGCCAGTCTTTCCAGAAACATGCATGTCTGTCTTCAGTGGGAAAAATATTCTCCAGGTGTGAATGCCCTCAGTATTTGCACAAATACCTGAGGGCACCTGATTTTCAGTTTAGTCCTGAGTGATGTGCACACTCATGTCACATGATGCAGAGCATTAAAAAAGTAAAGCAAACAGCATCTTTTTAGGTAATATGCTATAAACCCAGAATGGAGAAGAGGAAAAAGGGAAACTCAGTTGAGACAGGAAACTCACCCACATACCAAAAGCTTGACAAGATTTTTATGAGATGCTGAAGAGAAACTCCTCTCAGGAGGCCCCATAATGGGCCTGAGGGGGCCTCCAAAATCCAAATATCTCAAAAACTTCTTTGCACGAGGTTGTTCCTAAAGAAGATAAAGGAAGGGGAAAGAAAGTCCTGATTTTGATTTGGAAAAGAAGGAATATTTGCTTTCAAGATAGAAAGTTTGTGATATGCTACCCCTTTTCCTGCCTGGGAAAAAAACAGCAGGGAAATTTTCTATTAACACTGTTATAACTTCACCTGGGTTACAGGAATTGCAATGGGCCCTTTTTAAGGCTCAGCCACTGTGCACTGAGGAAACTGTCACACACACACATACACACAAAAGGCTGCATTACCTTATTATGGTGTAGGCACCACAGCCTTATCAAAGTAGCTGTATTAAATGCAATCCTTTGCTAAGGAGGTCTTTATTCCAATGTTTCAGGAAGGAAATCTGTCTCCTGCTAAGCATGCATTTCAGATTTCTAACGCAGGCTGTCAGGGGTGCTCTGTGCTCCCCTAGCTGTCCCTGACCACATTTTATCTCATGTCCTGCACTAACAGCAGAGGGGATCCACTATTCCCAGTTAGTACCTGCATATCTTGTCAGACACTGTGTATGGAGTCCTGTGGGCCTTCTGGGAGCTGAAATGCTGATTGTGAAGCCAGTGGAGGGTGCTGGGGGACAGAGCAAGATTCTGGGGAAGGTGGGACCTAACTCTGCTGGCTGGATGCATTTACCTCTCAATATTCATCAGCATGTGCCTTTTCCTCAGCAGAGGTCCTAAAACCAAGTCAGCCCCTTTTCATGAGAAGAGGGTAGTGTTATTATTTATTCTACATATACTGAATGTCCCTTTCGGGGAACGTGGGGGGCAGATTCTCGTGTCTTCCACAGGTTTCATTTGTTAGATGAATCATGAGGAAACACCTTTGCCAGGAACACTGTGTGTCAGACCCCGTGACAGCATGAACAGAAAACACCTAGAGAAGCAGATCTGCAGGCAATGTAGATCTGCTAACAGCTTGTTTAAGAAGGGCTTAAACATGTAACAGCATGGACATATCCACACTTTAGTAGTTATGACATGCTGAGAGGCAGTAATTTAGGCAGGCAGACAGCTCCAGTGCCTCCCCAGGCAGGTGTGTTGGAAAAGCCACTTGGAGATTTGAGGGCTGAATTCAGGTAGCTGAAGTGGGCAGGTGGGTGCCTCAGCCTCTCTGGGGCCTGATCCTCCCATGGTTTGCTAAATACAGAGTAGGAAATGGAAACTGATCTGCACAAGTGAAAGAAAAATTGTGCTGTTAGTAAAAAAAAAAAACCCACTGCTACAAGTCTTTGTGATTTCTGCAAGGATTTCTGCCACATGGCCAGGCAGCTGTATCCCAGCACAACCTTTAGCGACAGATTTCTAGAGCTCTGCCACTGCCCTCCACTAAGTGTGAGCTCCCCCAGTGCTTATGCAGTAGCATGGAGCTTATTCAGACTCCAGCTAGCCCCCAAATATCCAACCCTAGATTATTTTCCTAACCCATATTTCTCATCACTGTGGCAGTCTTTGGCTCTGGTTTGTAAAAGCCAGCACCAGAAGAAACCATGCATTATACTTTTTTGTTCTGAACTTGTTGGATAATTTTCCATCTGTCAACACCAGCCCCTCTGCAAAGTGGCAAGTTAGAATGACTTCTGCTAAGTGCCACCTAAATAAGCTACCACTAAATTCTGCTAATTGAGCATTTTTGCTCAGGGACTCAGATTTGCTTGGTGGCTGGAACTGACCCAGACAGTCTGGGTTTGCAGGCAAGTGCTGCCTGCCTGGAGAAGGCAGACCTGAGTACTAAGGTCCAGACCTGAGTACTAAGTCAGCCCTAGGCTGAAGTAGTCGGGAGACCACAGGATGGTGCAGTGCTTTGGTTTGGGTACACACAGATTCAGCAAGTCCAGGGACACAGAGTACAGGCCCTACTAACAAATACAGAATAGCACAAATCCTGAGGTCTTCCATAATTCAACAGCTTTGTAAATGTAATGACTATTGGTAAGTTGTACAGATATTCCTTGGATTTGATTTAGAATTAGAAATTTTCGTAGAATTACATAAAGACTTTAGTTAGGACCTTAAAGACTGAGTAAAATTATTTACATTTGAAAGCCAAATGCCATAGGCCATATGCTCACTAATCCCTCAAATCATCTTCTCCACAGATAAGTAGCAAACACATGTGCAGTTCTAAACATTTCTGCAGTTTTAAACCAAAGGAGAAACTGATGCTATTTTCAAATAAATTTTTAATGATTTATGGACAAGAAATGTTAGCAGAATGTCACTTGTGTCATGGCCAGCGTGTGAGGGCAAAGAAGAGATTATTTGGCACAGCATAGCTCTACCTCAGAAGTTCTCTGAGTCTTGAGAGGGTCCCCAGAGCTCTCCTTCCCCTAAAGCATTAATTCGTTTGTTGTTATTGTAAAGTATTTATATTTTTTAGCATCTAATAGCAGTTATGCATTTGCTATTACACCTTTGTTGGAAATTTAATCTCTGCTGTTCTTAGACTGAACTACTGCTTTATTAGGCAATTCCAAATAAATTGCCTTAAAAAAGAAAATATCTTTTTCTCAAGATTATGTTTTAAGAGAAAACAAATGCAGTTTAAAAAATGTTGTCTATGTTTCTAACCTCATTTTTATGTTTCCTTACTTCAAACTAATTGCTGATTCTTGACCAGTTCTGTTTCCCAGTATCCCATCTGAACATCATTACACTCTGGATGTATTCAATCACCTTTTTACCACCTCAGAAAGAGGGGCTAGTAATGTATTACTTTCTGTAGCTTACTCTGTCGGAAAAAAACAATATGTTACTATAGGGACCAATATTTTTTTTATTCTGGCTATTGATGTTATCATCTGATATCCATCAATGAAGCCTTTTATTCTGTATATGTCCATGTATAATACAATTGTCTGGAGAATCAGTGTGAACTTTTAAAAATAATTAAAACACTGTACAAGCTCCTTTATAGGTGATAGGAAGTGAAAGCCTTGTGCAATTAAAGTATCAGAATTGGTTTGGTTGGGTTCCCAGATGTGCTTTTTCCACTTCTCTAGCAGTTCTCTGAAGAGCTCAGTTTGGCTCAGCATGGCAAGTCTATTAAAAAACTCTCTTGTGACATCCATGTTAGCGCAGAACTGCTTGGCTGCTAGAAGGATTCCAGAGTTTGACTATTTTCCTGTTGGCTGCTGGGCTGTGACATCACCTTGTCCCAAATCCTATCTTTCTGCTTTAAACTGCTCTGCTTTCCCATGCTTACCGCAGTTTCAGTTCCTCCGGCAGCTTGTTAGTTCAGTGGAGAAATTTTTGACTCATTCATCTGAAGTCTATCAAGCAAACTTTGGTTATGGAGCATGAGGGGAGGGCTTTATTTGCTGAAGTCTGCCTCTCAGGGGAAGTTTATGGGCACATTTGAAGAACTGAGGATGTTTTTGTAGTACAGAAGCCAAGTCAACCACGATAAGACCCTGTGGGTGGAACACTAGGGTATTTTCTGTGTTTAGTTAAACTCACATATCTGTGAGTTATTTAAAATGTTGATTAGATTTTATTGAAGACTTGTGATTCCATTTTCTCCAGAGGCCTATAAACATGAGGGTCATCTTAGTCTATGAACAACTCATATTCCAACGCCAAGATCTAAAATAAACAAACAAAAACCTCCAAAATCTAACTAAGACAATAGTTGAGATTCTAAAGACCTGTAAATTAATAAGCATTCCAAAATGAAGAGAGGGTGAAGTCTAGGAGAGTAAATGACTTTCCAAAACAATGTGCTAAGCAAGCCAAGGTCTGATCCAAGGCTTCCTGAAGGCACTGAAAGGACTCTTTTCAGTTGGACGTGAATCTAAGGACTCCGCTACATCAAATAGCACCATGAAATATAGGGAACTGTGACTCACATGGCATATTATGGTCCTTTGGACACAGGATATTTGGAAGGACTATCTACCTTATGGAAAAGAACAACAAAGAACTCCAATTTTATATAAGTGAGACTATTTTGACATAAACCTGTGATGTAGCAGAAGTTACCAGTGGCAATCATTACTTGAACGGTAATAGGAATCCTTCCTTTAGTTTGTCTCATCAACATAAACAGAAAAACCCCACAAATATGTAGGGCAAAACTACTTCCAAATTCCTGTCTCTCCTTGCTGAGCGGATGCTTGTATGGTGTGTGCAATAAGTTTTCCTGTGCTAAGCTTCTCTGTTTCTGTAGGACCACAATTTCACACCAGTTGTGTATCTGCTTTAAACAGCCACAGAAATAGAGATCCTCTGGGGAGGAGAAGAGGGGAGTGTTGCAGTTGGTGGGATTTTGACCAGATCATCCACAGCGAAGAAATAATTGTGCATGGTTATGACAGAACAGGATAAATTCGTGGGTTTAGATTTCTAGTACTAGTCTAAAAACCTTTCTCTAATTAAGAGTGTTTTAAAAGTCGACCTATTCTAAGTCTTAATTTTGCAATATCTTACTCAAAACAAAATTGGAAACCTAAGTACCAAAAGATGTGCTTTTGATTTTCACGTATTTTTTATCTAAATTCATGAACACCTATCTGCTACTCTTGACTATTAACTAAAAATAAATAATATTAGGAAAAGAAAATTATTTCTCTGGGGTTTTTTTGGTTTTGGAAAATGGAACTTTCATAGTATTGTAGGGTATTTTCGCCACATATGCTATGCAAAGGACTGTGAGACGTATAACTTCAAGCACCAGGGTTTTTTCGGTTCTAGAGCTAAGGGATCAAGCAGCCAGCCAAGAAACACCACAGAGGAATGTGTTGAGGGAATTGCAGTTCAGGTAGATGGTTTGGCATGTTTCCTTCTCTTGCACTGCTAAATTCCAGAGGCCTGAGCTTGCCAGGACTCAGTGCAGCCTTCTGCATAAGTTACGGCCCGATGGGGCTCCCAGGTTCACTAGACTCACACAACAGAAACCTGCGAGCAATGCTGCAAAAAATGTAACTCTTTGAAGACCAGATGCAGCCTGCAGCAGCAGAGAGGCTGGTATTGATATTCTTACAGTATGTCCAGAAAATCCCACCTCATCAGCCTCTTGCCATCAGCATTTTAAGAAACCTTTCCAGAGTCTCCTATAAATCATTATTTTTCTGGAACAATATGGCTTTCATGGAATTGGATAGATTTTGTCACAAAATACAAGACCCTGAGAAGTGCTTTAGAAGTTCTGCAGTAATTTGTTCAGGTCACTTTTTGGCTTTATCCTTATCTAATTTTGTGAAATGCTTTCATAAAGGAAATAATTCATTAATGGTTGTAGCCCTTAGCACAGGCCTAAATGAAGAAGGGAAGTCTGGGTTCCCTGTTGCGGTGATGGCAGTACCTAGGAAATCCTTGCCCAATCCTCCCACCCAGTATTTGGCACAGGACATGGTTGAAGAGCAAAAGGCCAGAGCCTGGGGAAGTGCTGTATTGAAGGTGATTACGATTTATTAGGGCTATACACAAACAAATCCTCTGCACTAATTAAGGAGACTGGCAGAGGAGGGGGTAAATTGCAGCTGAAAAGGAAGACAGGAAGGTGAACTGATAAGAAGTCTCCCTGACCAGCAGCTGGCAGGCACTGCTGTCAACACTGACTGGTTTCCACCCCGTGCTGAACTACAATGTTAAAATCAATGCTGCCCATTGCGAGCCACGGTCTCAACAGGACCCTCATTTCAGCTGTCATCTCTAGAGACTTTATTCAACAGGAATGAATTTGAGCAATATAAAGACAGAGAAACAATGGGGACATTCCATAGAATTCTCAAAAAGTTTATCCAGAAGAAAATACAGGCTGTGTGGCTTTGGACTACTTGTTGTCTCTGTAAAGTTCTGCTACAGGGAAGAACCAAAACTTTTCAAAAGAGCAAAAAAGATCCTTTCTCAGACTCTTTCCTTTGGCATCTAAATATTAATTTGTCTTATGTTTGGAGTGACAGAACCAGGTTTTCCTACTTTCACTGAACCTCAAAATTCTTTGTGATGGAAAATTGTCTTGTTTAATCTTTTCACAGTGGCTTACTTGGGCTTTAGCTTTGCTGGTTCACTCCTGATTCTATAGTCTCCATTTGTAAAGCACACCCCATGTAGCACTGTCTTAAATTTTGTCCGCTATTCTTGTTACTAGGCGCATGATTTCAGTGATGAATGTTTATAACACAGCTTGAGGAATGTCATCCTCCCCTGCTAAACTGTGTAGGAGATTGCCTTAATGGACAAAGAAAAATGTCTCCTGGACCTTAGCCAGAAGCTTGGACTTGCTTATAAAGAAGAAAATACAAGTATAACCTTTTAGTGTTGTGTACAGAAGACATATTTTTTAAAATATTCACCTCTCTTCTCACAAAATAAAATGGAACCAGTGAAAGATTATTGTGTTTTTCACTATTTTATGTCAAATTGCTTAATTGTGACAAGTTTAATTCCATGTCTTGATCAGATGTCTTACAAGGCTGTACTGCTCTATTTTCTCGTACAAATACCTCTAACTGGGAAAATAAATTACAGATGGCTGTAAAAAACTGAGGACAACTTAAAGTTCTGAGAAGAAAAAATGTTCATAAGCTTTATTCACATGTGTAAGGAATCTAATTTGAAGCAGCGAACCAAAAGCTCCAGCCCAGTTTTAACTTCCCTGAACAGTTTACTTGAGCAAGACTTGGGACATAAATTCAGCAAAGCCATGATGTTCATTTGATTTATGCTTGTGCAGTTTGTTTAATCAGGGCCTGAATAAAGACTTTGGGACTTGAGCTGTTCTGAAGGCTACGTGAGACTGGGTGTTCCTGTGCTTAAGTTAAATTCCCTGTAGAGCAGTTTCTAACCTACACTGAAGAGAAGCAGCATCATCCTGTGTTGTTTGGCTAATCTGTTGTGTTGCATTTATGGCAGAGGAAATATACGTGCTTGGGGCTATATTGAAGAATGGCCACTAACAGGTAGAAAACCTAAAAATATTCACGCCAAATGGTTGATGAGGATTTCACTGCTTGCTGAAATAACCTGGAGATGCCTAGCAGTTATAAAGAGTTTCAAACAGGACATAAGCACTGCCGAGCTAGCAGCCAGAGCGCACTAATGCCTTTCTCAGCCTGAAAACAGTAACTGAGAACTATGAATCACCCTCTGTGTTTCTTCCCCTCACTCCCTGGTGGAGGTTAACTGTATCCCCATGGAAAACGTTATGTGCCAGAAGTGGAAAGGTACAGCAGCAGTAGTCCCATGTAGCTGATGGAATGATTAAAAGTCGATGGGTGCCTTCTGCCAGTGCATCTCAGAAAAGGAAGACAGGATGCCTCTTCTTCCTTAGAGCACCTTATCCCTGCTGCTGCTTCTGGGTTGGAGAAGGATGGATGCTCTTTCTGCTGCTGGCATTGCTTGAGGTGCTCTGGAATAGGAGACCAACTGCTCTTTGCTTCATTGGAGTAAAGAGCCCTGGAGTACCAGAACTTGTCTCCCACATTTCTAGAAAAGACTACCCATCCAAAGTGGAAATGTGGGACCTTGAACATACCCCCACCTCTCAGGTTCCCAGATTCCCTCACTTTCTCTACTGAGCTGTCAAGAAGCCCAGAAAGCACGTGAACTGCTGATAGAGAAAGCCAAGTAAGCCTGCAGGGGAAGCAGGCAGCTTGGGATCCTGCCTGGCTTCTCTCACTGCCAGTGTGCTGCTCAGAAACCTGTCAATTACAGTTTGGGTTACTTTTTTTCCCAATGGAGAAATTTGCTGTCTGAAATTTCCAGCCAGCTCTGCTCTGTGCTGCTACTGCTTCTTCAAATGGGAAGGCCAAAATGGCCCAGAGAGCCTCACACAAGGAAGGTGCAGGGCCTTGGGAGACCTGGCATTACAGCAGGTCTGCAGTCCTGGCTGCCACGACCCAGCCGCGAGTGCACTTCCGAAATGTCAGATGTTCCCTCCAGAATTACGTGCGCATACTCACTGTAGTGTGACTGCCAAAACAGCGCATGTGCCTTGCCAGGGACTTCAAAGGCTTTTGTACAACACTAGTCCTCTGATAAAAAGTTCTGCTTCTTATTAGAGTCCTAGTCCTGGTCAATATTCTTTGAATTTAAAAGGAAAGTGAAATTTTCTGGTTTGGTTTTTTTTTTTTTTTTTGCAGGGGGGGATTGGGGAGGAAGGTTTTGGGCACAAAGAAGGGTACGCACTTTTAAAAAAATTAAACTGTTTAATAACTTGCATTTGTTACCCTGCCTGTCCGAAATAGCCAAGATGGACAATGGTGTCTGTCTGAAGTATACAGAACTACCAAAAATACTGGGTCCAAAACTATTACCACTGAAGCTGGGCTCTTCAAATGAATTGGGACAGTGTTCCAATGAGTAATATTGTAAAAAGGTTACTATGAATGGATGGTTCAGCTTACACAACAAATCAATTATCATGTTATTTCCTTAAATAATAACTTTCCATGTACTCCCTTTTTCATATATTAGAAAGTGAAACATGATGCAAATTATGACAAAACATAATGAAAATATCTGCTTAGTGCAATAAGTTTTTCACCTTCTCATGGTATTTAGAAGTAGATATCACAAAGGAAATTAAGTAGAAGCTAAGTAGTACCTTGACTGTTTAAACTAAAGTGCCCATAATGATGGTGGTTTCTACCTCAGTTTGAACTAATTTTTATTATGCGCTACTGTTGAACAGTGATTATGGTCTTAGAACCACCACAGATAAAGATGGCCATAGCCTCAAAGCAATTAAAATATTAAAAAAAAAAAGGAAGATGCTGATAAGAAAAAATGCATTGAGAAACCCATGTTTGTTTATAAATACTGATCAAGCTTGTTTTCTGCACCAGTCTGCTGTTCAGTACAACTCTTGAGGAGAAGGCAGCCAAGATAAGCAGGGAAGTCACCAGAGCTTCGTGATATTCTGCTCATCCTCCTGTTTCAGTTCAAAATAGATTGCAGGACATTTTGCCGAAGATTGAAAATAAATTCACCCTTTTTACGATCAAAGAGATAATGAGGATCACATGGGCTGGCCTCCCATATAATGCAATCCAATACGTGCCTCAAATCATTTTCATGACAAGGATGTCTTGCAAGTGGCAGAGGTCAGTATACCCTAGGTGCACAGAGAGCAAGACTGAAG
Organism: Mystacornis crossleyi; assembly: GCA_013400655.1. Classification (NCBI taxonomy): domain Eukaryota; kingdom Metazoa; phylum Chordata; class Aves; order Passeriformes; family Timaliidae; genus Mystacornis; species Mystacornis crossleyi. The sequence continues at coordinate 83,246 of VYZQ01000760.1, forward strand.
ACTACAGCCTGAAACAGTTGGACAACTACTGACAGTGAACTTGAAGATTTGTTCCCTTTTCAAGGGGCCTTTCTCTCCAGAGAAGTTACAGAAATCCTATAGCTATGTACCCTGGTGACACATGTAAATTCAGGAGGTAGGAATCCAGGTCATGACCACCTTTGTTGCAGAGACAAGCTGTCTTGGCATTGAAAATTTTACAAAGGTTTTCTCCACCTTCTTTGCTTCTACCTCTACTTTTCATTTGTGGTTATTTTACTTCTGAGCATCTGTTCTACTGCTTCAGTTTCTCTTTGATTTTTTTTTTAATTTAAAACTCCAAGGACACGACACTCTGAGCTGAGCTTCTCTTATTAAGGGACATCTTACACAGAGCTGCACCATGATAAAGCACTGCCATTCAGATCACAAGAGCGTATACCACAAATATTTGCTGGTCTCAGCTAGTCCTGAGATATCTGTTAGTCTCCTTCTGGTACAGGTACAGGATACAGGTACTGTCTTACCTTTCTCAATTCGTATCTCTTGTACCCTTTCTCCTGTAACAGTTGCAATAAGCGATGCACTTCCATAACATGAACCAAATCAGTCACTTTTCTCCTTCAGCTCCTGGCCATGTGCTCCTGCCTTTTTTTCTCTCAAAGTGCTTTGCCTTGAGCTGATTCAACCCAGCAACCTGGCAGAACAACAACAAAACCTCGGTTTTCTCAGCCAAGGCAATGAGCCGAGCGATCTAATAAACACTGGATTCAGCGCAGGGAAGGATGTAAAAGTACTGCTTTGGATGGCAGCAGGAACCCGTGGCCGCTGCCATCTGATCTCTCCAAACGCACCCGCGAAGCACCCGAACGAGTGAGGAACACCGGGCATGGGTGTGCCTTAGGGCATTTCCTCCGAGCTCGTTTCCGGGGGCGCTGCTGGGCTCCGGGAGAGGAGCAGGGAGGGCAGGCGGGAGAGCGGCCGCCGCTGGCGGCCGCGGCGCTCGGGCGACACCCAGTGGTGCCGCTGCGGCGCGGCCGCGTCCGAGAGCGTCCGGGAGAGGCGGAGGACAGAACGGCAATCCCTCAGCCACAGTGACCCGTGTGGCTGCTGGGCGGCTCCCAGAGCCTGTGGTGCGTGGGGAGAGCACCGGGAACATGGTGGGCTCCGCGCCCCTCCTGCCCCAGAAGCACGCACGCCATGTATGGCGCAGTACACGGTGCGGCTCCTGTGTCCTGCTATCCCGGGGCGGGCCGTCCCCTCACAGCCCCTCTGAAACCAGGCAGCGATGCTGCGTCCCACGCTCCGTTGCCAGGCTCTTGTTTAACCCGGCTCCTCTGACACCTCGGGTCTCCTGGCTGTGCCTGTCCATGGCTAGCACGGACCGATTTGCTTTTTTGCCACCTGTGTGCTTAGGCACGGGTACCCTTTTACCTGCCTTCCCCTTCTCCCCGTCTCCCCCTTCTCCCTGCCTCCCCCGCCGCGTGTGATCCCGGCAGCCCTGCCCCGAGCTCCGGTGGCAGCATCCCTTGGCAGGAGGTGGCTGGTGCCGCTTTGGTGCTGACAGCGTTCGGGGTGAAGAGACGGTGGCAAATGGCGGTGCGCTGTGGCCGTGAGGCAGGGGTTGTCCCCAGGACGGTGTGTGGCCTCGGGGAAATCCTGTAGGCCACCTCCGCCTCAAACCAGCCCTACAAAAGCTCTGCTGCTGGGAGGGAACCGAAGCTGGTTATGGAGAGGCACTTGATCCATGCGTTGCCTTGGAGGCAGCCAGTACCTGGCTTGTGCCCTGACCTTCCTAACCTGGTACTGCTCGATGTACACAGCCCCACCTTGCCCTCCAAACTCCCACTTGCAAGCCCGCAAAAGCAGTTCCAAACATCACAGCCCAGAGACGTAATTGCATGATGACACTGGCATGATATTGTTTTTAGTAAAAATATCAAGGAATTTTTAAATGTTACTGCTCAACATTAGTTTGCAGCCCAGCACAAATGAATAGACAGTACCTTGAGGTAAAACAGATTTCCTATTCTGCACATTTACAAATTCTGTTTGCACCCTCATTTGGGATAATGCTGCAGTAAGTTAAAAAATAAGTGTATTTTTTAGCATTCTTTCTGTATTTTGGAGTCAGGGTCTGATGCAAAAGAGTGAAATGGATACCTTATCTACATCATTTGATGCCTCACATGCTGTTGGCTCCTCAGAGTAACTTTTGATGAGTATCAGACTTGTTCAGGGTGTAGTGCTAGATTTTATGCGTATTTCAAACTTCTTGCTCAGTAGGACTTGTAGTTGTGTGAGGAATGCAGATCTGTAGACTCCTTTAGAAGTGTTTTAAATATTTAAAATATTTAAAAAAATAGGAATGTGTAAAAAGGCTTGTTTTGCAACTGGAAGTTATATCATATTTTGGTATATATCATACATACCATAATAATTTTGGAAATTATTTTCTTGCCCTTTGGAAGGGCAGGGCTGTATTTGACTCCTCTAGGTGTTTTGGTTGTTTAAGACCTGCTTTCACAACCCAAGACTATTGAGTAAAATATAAAATATTTCTTTTATGAAAACAGGTGATCTTGAAAAGCTGCTTAGTAACTTGGTAAAGTGGATTATCACAGTATGCAATAGAAGTCTGTCAAATATTCGATATGCCTGTTGACGTACAGATCTGTATTTCCATGTGCTTTTGAAAACTGAAAAACAAACAAACCCAATAAAAACATGTTTCAGTTGTTGGTACAATTTCTTCCTAGTTGCTTCTAAAACAACTACTCTGGCCAAAAATCTGCCTGTTTCATAGAAATAGTGTAATGTTGCCCAAGATGCTGTTCTATCCTTTCAATAGACATGGATTTTTGCAATTATATTTTGCACAGCCATGCAGTAGCTTTAAATAGCGTCTCTAAGAAGTGGCAATAGAAGAAACAGTTTCACTGCTTTCAGGGACAGCAGTACTGCTTATACTGCAGAATGTCCTGGGAGGGATTTTGTTACTTTTGCTAAAATGCAGTACAAAATTCTGGACCACACTGAATGATGGTTCCCCATATAACCTACTGGATTAATCACACTAACCCAGTTTTTTAAAGTTAGAAAGAAACATGCAAACATTTAAAAGGCCATCATTACAATTCTTGAGAATTACTTGATATAAACTTTTGCAAATGTTGCTGGTAACTGCTGCCTTTTTTCCCACAAGATAGCAGCATTGTAACTGTGAATGAGCAAAGGACTTGTGAGCCCATCACACCAAAATTCAGAAAGGCCACCTGGTTTATTTACTCTTTAGGAATCTGCATCTCAGAATCACAGGAAAAATTTCTTAAACACCAGGATGGGGTGCAAACACCAATTAAAAGAATATAATCTACATCCACATTTTACTTTAACAGACCTGTCTCCTTATGAAAACACACAAGGTGTCTTGAAACCATCTGCAAAACTAAAATGCTGTGTACATAAATATATTTGTGTGAGTGTATATGTGTGGGCACATTGCATACAGTAATAATCTTGTCTTGTTATTGTATATAGCAAAATTTCTAAGTGGTTAGGTGTTTGTTTACGCTGCCCCTTAACTCACCCAGTTTCACCACTTTTCCTCATGCTTTTAGCTGCATTTATCGATTGTCATTGTTCAAAAGTGATCCCACAGTGAAGGAGGAACCCCTTTGCCAGCACTCAGCAATTGCCAGGAGGAGGTGAACTCCCTCCCCGTATTCACTCTGTCCTCAATGATTGTGTAACTCACATCAAATCCTCCTAGTGTAAATATGTATGCATAGAGTAATGGTTTGGGTTAGGTCAGGTGTGCATTTCGGAGGCAAATCTCCTGAATGTCCCAGCTTGGCAAGCTTTGCTTCACCATGACCCATGGCATGGAACACGCAAGTTGTTCTTTGGGAATATCCATTGCAGAAGCACACCCAAGGCACTGCAGCCACAAATGGGCATACAGGCCCTGTGACGAGGCTGGAGTTGGCAAAAGTTAACCCGGGGCACAGCACGGATGTCATGGCATCAGGACCAGCTGTTTGGCCCAGAGACCCTCTCCTGCCAGTCCCTACTGCTTGCTAGTGTACACACAGCCTTAGTGGCCTAGATGGAAAGGTAAAATCAGAAAGGAAATTTTTTTATAAGCTCACAAGAGGTAGCGGAGAAGAGGGGCAGATGATGGAAGAACAGACCACATGACCTGTGTGATGATTTTTTTAATGGGAAATTGCAGACATCCTAGGGCCATTAGGCGACATTTACTGGAGTTCAGGAAGGAGCACACTGCCATTTGCAGGTGGAAACAGCAAAGTGCTTTAAAATACTTCAGCATTTAAAATATATATAAATATATGAAATACTTCAGCTCTGAAATAGCATATTTATAGGGAAGCTGAAATAAAAGACACTTTTCATTCAGTGAAAGAAAATATAGTGGGTGAAGTGGAATACATGTGTGTGCACACACATATTTATAAAGAGTTTGACTCTTTTTGAGCTTTGCCTCCCAAGGAACGTATACATATACATGTAAAATACACATTTATACACACATATTCTTTTTCTTTTTATGACTGTTCATATATTTTTCCTCTTTTTACCCAGGTTCTCCAAGGACAATTTCTCTCTGTGAAGAAATGAGGCAGTGCTGTGGAATTACATCGGATGTAGCCTTGCTTATTTTTTCCTGTTGTTGTCAACATAACATATACAAACTCTTTTGGGTTGCCAACTCTCATCTCTTACTTCAAGGAAAGTGAATCATGTACCTTGGCCAAAAAAATTAGCAGAGCTTGTATAAATATATTTTGATAATGTCCTTGAGACTTCTGAAGACACAAGGAAGCAGGAACAGTATGCACATTTTTTTTTCTTTTTCTGTGCAAGATGCCATGCCATCAGTGACCATTTGTACTTAGCTGAAATTGCAGCACTGGATCCTACCAACACAATAAATAAATAAACAGATGGTTGTGAGTGCAATTGAACTAACGAAGCCAGGTTTCCTAACAGGTTATAACTTGTAGTTCTGTTCATTCACATCTGATAAAATGTGAGCTCTGCTTTAGCTTTTCCTGTCCTTGCAAAATGCTTTTCTCCTGTGTGAATTCTCAGTTGTGCACCAAGGGATAAGCAATCTGCCCCCTAGCAGTAACTCTAATTCAAGGATTTCTTCTTTAAAAGATCAGCTAACTCAAGGAAATTTGTTAGCATTTCTCTGTAGAATTTGATTGAGATTGGCGAAAGATTCAAAAACACTGGGGAGGAGGCAGAGGTACAGTTACATGTGCACACACAGAGACATAAAGGCAGAGGCAGCCTCATCTCCCCAGGGAACTGTGCTAAGGAGTATGTCTTTATTTTAAGAAAACAGAAAAGACCAATGTGCTATTACCCATCTCCTTTTAACTTCAATTGATTCATTTTTCATTAGGGGCCCTGGACAATTGTTCAGGGCAAAAGCAGCAGAGAATACTGCTTAGACAAGTCTAACAGTGAATGCTTCCTTTTGAGGTAAGATATAATTTTGTTAATTTTTATAGTAAAAAAATTAAGGAGAATTCAACCAAACTTGACAGAACAAGTGATTCCTGACTGTTCTGACATCCAGAGAGGTTTTCTGGCAGGCTGGTTGCAAGTCTGGTCAAAGGTATCTAAGCTTTCACAATGCTTGGTGACATATTAACAATATTTGACTTTACGCCTACAAGACAAGTGCTGAAGCAATAAGTATGAACAGCTACTAACTCATTAAAGGTTTCTGTATTTGTTACAAGCAGTAGATTAATTTCTAGTTGGGGGTGGGGGAGAGGGAGGGGCATTTCAGAAAGAAGAGCATGTCACAAAAGAAAATAGACAGAAGAATTACAGCTAAAGAAAATTATGAAAATCGTAAAATACCAACGCCTTCCATACAGAAATGAAACCACCAGTAGATTATATTACACCTTGTCTGGAAACAGCATGAGTCAGTTACTTACTATGTAATGGTTCTCTGATCCATTGAACACAATCACTCAATAATAAGCTAACTTTTCTAATATGACACAAAAATACCATTCAAGTTCCAAATTTTCCAAAAGACCAGTAATATGCCTGTCCTGGTTTTACAGAAATTGTGCTGTAAGAAGGCTGGTGCCCTATGCAGGTGTGTCAGTGTTGCAGCACTGGTGTGCTAAGCTCATTCCTGTACATCTGCCTGGGGCCAGGGGTGGAGGGAGGTAGGATGTTCACAAGGTCCTGCCACCCCACAGCTGCTGGCCTTCTTGAAACTACTTGGAGTGGCCTTTCAATACTTCAAAAAGTCTATAAAAAAGAGGGAAAATAACTTTTTCATTGGGCAAATAATGATAGGACAAGTGGTTTTAGATTAAAAGAGGAGAGATTTAGATTAGCTGTTAGGAAGAAATTCTTTACTCAGAGGGTGGTGAGGCACTGGAGCAGGTTGCCCAGAGAAGCGGTGGATGACCTATCCCTGGAAGTGTTCAAGGCCATGTTGGATGCAGCCTGAACAACCCATTCTAGTGAAAGGTGTCCTTGCTCGTCACAGGACAGTTGGAATTTGATGATCATGAACATGCCTTCCAACCCAAACCACTCTGTGATTCTGCAGTTCTATGATCTTGACATATTTCTTCTGTCACAATTGGCTGAAATTAAGCTCCATGTTCAGGACCTACTGGGTGGAGAAAGTGTCATGGTATGGCTTGTCAGAAGGACGACACGTGGACAACCTGGGGGCATAAGCTTTGTGTTCTTAGGAAATAAGGCTGAAAATACACTAAAAATATTTGGGGATAACCATTTTATAACAGATGGTTGTCTGGACTTGTTTTCTAGGACTTCAGGTACAAAGTTTGTTTTGAGCTAGGAAAAACTCACATGCAGAAGAACAGTACTTTTCTAAAAGCATTTCTTTCAGTTTTTTAGAACATATGTCGTATTTAGGCCAATTGAATTACGTCAGATCTAGGTAAATTGATGTTTAGTTCCCCAGCTCGGAAAGCTGCTGCATTCCAGCAAGTTTCTACATACATGCAATAACGCCTATGCTTCTGTGCTGGTCTGCCTGGGTAAAATGATCACAGGTAATAAGCAAACAAGGAGTTTGGGAGCAGACAGGTGACCTGATTTTCGTAGTTGCTATATATCCAGGCAGCTGTAGATGGTAGTTCTCCTGGGGCATTATTTTTGAAAACAGGTCCCCTTCTCTAAGGCCTGCAGTCTGAGACAGTCACTTTGGAAAATCTTTGAAAATACTAACTTAGCTTTTTGCATCCACAGTATTTTGTTTCAGCTCTGTGCTATGTTTGCCCTCCAATTAATTGTATTTTTAAAATCCTTTCCTGTTTTAATTGGCTTATAGAAAGATTTTGGCAGATTATACTGGAAAAAAAGAAAACAAAAATTAAGGTTTTCTAACACATTTGTATTTCCATTCCTGAACATTTGAAACAATATCAGCATATGGAGATTTATGTTTCCTTATTCCATTTTAAAACATTGAGGGATTGTGTAACTTTAAACCATTACGTATAGTGAAATTTGTTAAAATTATTTGAGTTTAGTGAAGTTTCCATAAAACTGAAGAGATTTTCATCCTTAGTTTAAAAATCTCAAATTACAAACATAAGAAGAGATTATACATTTTGTGGTTGTTGTTGTTGTGTTGTAACTGGGAAACCTGTAAAGTACTGAAACAGTATTCATTTTTTCATTCTAACAAATTTCTACCTTTGTCTCGGATTGTAGTTTGGTCTCATAAGGCTAGTTTCATCCTCAGGTTCTTAATTAAGATTTAGTTTAGAGCTGTAGTTGTTTTAAACTAAATCTTTGTTTGAAGATAAATAGACATTAGACTGATTTATAGTTGCTAATTTGCACTAAGACTGAAAATTCTTGAGTTCTTGATACTGGTTTTAGGTACTTTTTTTGTTTTGAACAGCTCTTGGTTTACTTTTTAAAGGCAATTAATACATTTTTTAAGACTTGTGTTCCTTTGTTTCTGATTGATATGGCTGAGGACAATTCCAGGTGAAGAGCTTCTTTCATTGCCCAGACACAGTGGTTTCCACAATGGTTTCCTCAAGCCCTCACGCAGAAAAATATGAGTTTTATGCTTGTAAATTCTGGCAGGATGTTGTGCACAGGCCTTCAGGAAGACAAGGTCAGAGCAGGTTGTCTCTGATGATCCTTCTTCCATTCAAGGCCAGAGACAGGAGCCAGATCCACTCATCATAAAGGGCAAAGAAGGGTCTTGTGAGAATCACCAGTAAAAGCGATCTCAGATGGGACACAGGAGCAATACCTCCCACACCCCATTAAATCTAAGTTCTGTCCCACTACTCTGCTCTGGTGAGACTCCACCGGCAGAGCTGCATCCAGCTCTGGGGTCCCCAACACAGGACATTGATCTGTTGGAACAAGTCCAGACAAGGAACACCAAGTTGATCAGAGGGATGGAGAACCTCTCCTTGGAAAAATGCTGACAGAATGGGATTGTTCAGCCCAGAAAAGAGAAGGTTTTTTTGTGACCTAGTTGTGGCCTTCCAGTACCTGAAGGGAACTTGCAGGAAAGGTGGAGCAATACCATTTAGGAGAGCGTGGAGTGACAGGACGAGGGGAAATGGGTTCAAACAGAAAGAGAATAGGTTTAGATACTAAAAAATTCTTTACTGTGAGGGTGGTGAGGCGCTGGAACAGATTGCCCAGAGAAGCTGTGGATGCCCCGACCCTGGAAGTGTTCAAGGCCAGGTTGGATGGGGCTTTGAGCAACCTGTTCTAGTGGAAGCTGTCCCTGCCCACGGCAGGGGGGCTGGAACTAGATGATTTTTAGGGTCCCCTTCCNGGGCGGTCGGGGCTGGGGCGGCTGCGGGGCGGGCGGGAGGTGAGCGCGGGGCTCCGGCAGCCCCTCGGCGTGGTGGGTCTGGGGAACCGGCGAGACGCCCCTCCGGGCGGCGCTCCGGCGTGACAGCTCGGTTTCCGCCTCTCTGCAGTGGCGGAAAATCCGATTATATGAGTTTCTCGCATTAAAACAAACAAATCCCAGGATGCCGGGGTGGTTGAGAGTGAAGGCTGTAGTCCTGCGCACGTGCCGGTGCCCCTCACACCCCCAAACCCACTTTTGTCTTGTTTTCGCGGCTCGTATTGCAGAACATGCGAGAGTTGTAGTGTAACTTTGTGTCTGCAGTTCTTCCAGCCTTACACTTTTGTGATTTCAGAGCAGAGCAAGTCGCTTGGGTAGAGCAGGGGAAATTATCTCAAACTCTGTTATTGTTTTCTCACAATTCCAGGAGCGTGCAGTAATGTCTTCCTTCGAAAATAAAGGACTAATACTGGGCATAATGGCAGGGACTGCTGGATTAAGCCTGGTGCTGATTTGGTACCGCAAGATCCGAAAGCCTGGTGCAGCTCTGCGTATGCGTGCGCTCCAGGTTATAGGTAACAGAATTGATTCTGTGGGCTTGCAAAACGAGGCTTCTAATGAGCAAGGAGCAGTAATGGTGTTACATGGAAGACAACTGCAGATTTTAGAAAAATTGAATGGCCTTTTACTAAGCGTGGACGAACTGAAGAGAGAGGTGAAATTTCTGAAAGAAGCTATTCCAAAGCTTGAAGAGCTTGTTCGAAATGAGCTTCAAGGAAAAGGTGATCAGAGAGTTAGCCCATCACACAGAGCAACAAGGCGGAGAAAAGCAGAAACAGCTTCTGGTGCAAGAGAAACTACCAGCTCTGAAGAGGCAGAAAGTGAAGGAGGGTGAGTTAATAATAATTTGTGTATTCTACTGTACGCATGCAGTGCAAGTTGCATCATTACCTATATGAAACTGTAAACAGGAGCCCTTTAAAAATTTTATATAGATTTTATTCTTCTGGAAAAAAAAATGCAAACGTTCAGATTAGCAGATTTTAGATCAGAGAAGACTCTTGGTGACCATCTCTGCACTATGGCTGAAGTTGGCTTAATGCCAAGCATAATACAGATTTTTTTTTTAAGAGTGTATTTGGTAACACTGATGCAGTATTGCTACATAGCTATGCAATGAGAGGCAAAGTTCAGAATAATGGTGTAGTTTTAAAAGTGCATCTGGTAAGAAGGTAGGCTTGTGTCTTTGACAGAGTTTGTTCAAAGTGTACAAATGCTCATGTGCTTTTCATGATAATTATTTTCTATGGGCCTCACAGATGAGTTATTACAGTGTTCTGCCTAGAGGCACTGCATGCTATGGAAGCTACATCTGAGTGGAACCTCTGTACAAGTGGCAATGTTTATGTATATGTGCTGTTGTATACCCTTTCTGGTGGCTCAAAAAGTGATCACGAGGAATTTAGGGTACTAACTCAGTAAGGTAGAAAGTTCCTAGTTTTGACCACATCTTGTAGTCCCATTGTAGTTAATGGAATCTTTTATACTCCCGAGTTGAGGAACACGCTGGGGGCTGATGTGTACCAGGAGTCCAGGAGAGGCACTATATTTTTGTCTTGACATTACTCACCTGTAATTACAACTTTGTTTTGGTATAATCAGATTAGATACTTACATGCAATTTACTAAGACTGTGTTTATAGCAACTGAGTTTTCTAAGCCACTTCTCAGCATGTCTTACACATCTGCGTAGGCAGCATTATGTCTGTAAATTGCCTATCTTATGTCACCTTTTATCTTTAAAAATATTTTAATTAACTGTAATAGTCTGAAGACAGCATGCTGCATATTAATGGAATTCTATTTTTAAGAGTTTCTCCACATTCATTTTCAGTTCCTGTGAGCAGAATTTCTTTCTGTGTTACATCCCAGCCCACATGCTTCACAAGTCTTATATTTTGATACTGTATTTTAAGACCTGACAGTTCTATTATGAACCAGTTCTTTATTTTAAGTATTCAGGATTGGCATAAGTATTCAAAGACATTCCTCCTCCACCTAGTGTGGAAACATCTTGGTTCTCTTGGCTTTTCAGATTATTTTATCCATTGATTGGTTTACAGAGGCCTTCATGTTATGAATAAAATATTCAGAGATGCAGATAAGGCAAGGGGGCCAGTTTCTGAATTACCAGGCCCGCAAATGCAGTACAGGGATTGTTCCAGATTTGAGAAAATCCTGTTTTCTGATCAGGAGTGATGTGTTGCTCTTTGCGAACAAGCCAAGGAAACTTGTGTGTTCAGGTTCTTCTGTGTGACGAAGAAGCTGAAGCGGTGATCCAACACAAGTGATTATAGAGTGCAAGAGCATTGAACGTGTCCTTAAGAGAGGCTGTCTCTGACAAGTATTTGTGTACAGTCAGAAGCAAAGAAGATAATTCAAGGTTATAGTTAGCGTTAGTCATTTGGCTATGTTCTTTCCCAATGCTGTTTTTCAATCCCCTTTGAAAAGAGGTGGGGTTTTTTCCTATTAACACCTTGTGCTTGATGTGCTTGTTTTGCATGTATTCTCTAAATCTGAGATAATTGGATTTCATTTAAGTAAATTGCATTTTTTTCTTCCTCTTGCAAATAGGTTGTTAATCCTAACATGTACAGTTGCAATGTATGCAGCTTTTTCTGAGATCTTCTGTAACTTTAATGGCTGTGGTGCATGGCCAGAGTCAATAGCAACACTTGGGTTTTTTGCAGTTACTGTATCACCACTTCATATGCTGTAGGCATTACACCGTGTGCATTGTTTTACACTCTTCTGTGGTGAATTCCAAACACAATGGTGCATTTGGGTGCTTTTTTTGTGCACTAGAGAAAAAAAAATTTGCTCTTTGTTTCTGATACTAACATTTTTTCACCTTTCTGTACTCCCATTTAAAGTGCATGTAGCATGTTTCACTGCCTCAGCAGTAATTTCGTGATCCAGAAGATAGGCTTTTGCCTGAGTTAAGCACTTCTGGTTTTAACTGACAAATGGATAGGTGCTGGGAACTGACAGATAAACTGATCTGAAGAGTTTTATGAATTTGTACTGGATGACTACATTGGTTTCAGGTTTGTAAATTTCTTCCAGAAAAGCTTTTAATACTACCTATTTTTTTTTCATTAAATATTGGAAGCTGACAGTCTCTGATATAGCCCTCACTGCTTTGATCTGCTCTGGTCATATTCTCAATGTTGGTATTCAATATCTTGGGAAGAGAAGCTTTCTATTTTGCCTTCCAAAGATTATGTGTTTCTGTAAGTGGAGAAATATCACAAGTATTTTAATAAATGAGCTATATTTTAATATATTTTGAGCTATATTTTAATAATGAGTCTGAATGAAAGGTGCACTGAATGGATGAGACATTAAATGCTAAAGAGTCTGTGGTTTCTAGTTTGTGCTTTTCTGTATTCTTTTTCTCTTTAGTTTGTTTCAGTTCCTATAGTGTACTAGTGAAAACTACAATGCCTAACATTTGAGAATGTGTCACAAGCACTCATTCATTTACAAATACAATAAATTGTGTCTAGATGATCACCTGGAATGGAGCACGTCACTGAATTCTCCCCTTTGTGATTTTCAAGCTGTTTCCTCCCTGATATGGCAGTGATGAACCCTGAACGTCAGTGTCGTGTTTGGCACCTGTCTTCAGCTGGCCCAGCATCCAGCCTCTTCAAATTGCATTTGGTATCAGGCACCAGAAACATTCACCACAGTAAATACTTTTCCAACAGATGTGCTGTTTATAATTTTTCCTTGAAATAGTTTAAGGAGTCAGCAGGAAAGATCATTTCCCTTGCCTGCTTCTGAGTATCATTTCACATAGCATTTTTAAAATTTATTTTGCTCTTCATTTCTTTTAAATGCAACCTTCAGTTGGCTGAAGAATCCAGTGTGCCAAACTTTTCCTCGAAGTCCGCTTATCATTACTGATGGATATGCACTTTGCTGGATCATGCAGTGCAAATTTGATCCAGATCCATCTGTGACATATAATCACCTTTCTGTGGAATTAGCCAGAGCAGATGAGAGGGTGTTTGTGTCAGCCTGTGGTTTTTTTCTAAGTTGGCAGGGAGACGACAGATGATATTTGATCTGTCTAAAAGCTGAAGTGTTGTGAACAGATGATACCTGGTTAGGCCCAGTGTCTGCCAATTTACAGACACCACAACAGTTTTTGAACCACCCAAATGTGTTTATACCACAGGGGTATTTTATACCTATGTTGCTCAGGGTTTGTTTTAATCCAGTACTAGGTGCTGGGATTTACTGAACTGCTTAGCCACAGTAGGGTGAGTCTCCAGCACAGTTTCCATTTGTTCTTTGAACTTTGAACAGTTGATTGTGGTACAGCTAAGTCCTGTTGGTTGATCGTTGCTCCTCACATTCTTATCACTGTTTTTCTCTTTTATTTAAAATCTATTGGTAATAAAGGTGAAAACAAGTTGGCACTGACTCTAGACATTTTTTAAAAGTTCTTCAATTTTCTCAAATATTGATCAACGTGTTTATCACATGTAAATACTCACTTCTCTGTTTATCATCTGATAAAACCTCTTGCAGGAAAACATGAAGTAAAATTGCAGAATTCTGTTGTATGGAATATTTGTAAAACAAACCATAATGACTCTTCCTTGTTTATTGTTTATTTCCATTTTGGAGTAGCGTCATCAGTCCTTAAAATCTTGGAGTTTTTAGACTGTTAAGAAGCATCTCCACTTCTGTTTGTGTCAGTAGTGATTTTTAGTGCTTTAGAATGCATAGATGTGTAAGACTCTTAGCTGCTTTGTTGAAGGCAGATATCACTCAACAAGTAAATTGAAATTTATGACGTTCTAATCAATGGTCAAGAGGGTCTGTTCCACATTTAAATTCTTTGAGGATTCACAAAGCAGATAAATAGAGGAGGTAGGAGGGAATTTGCCGGGACAGTGAAGATGAGAGGCAATGGGTAAGAAATTACCTGCCCTCTCTGCTGTTTTGTAATTAGTTCCTTATGGGTTCACATGATCTGTTAGATAGTGACCTACTTCACACTTTTTCTATGAGTCTCCCAATAAATATATGACTTACCTGATATCATGTTGTGCTGATTTGTGCACAGCCTAGTTTTTAGTAGCAGGGGAAGGCCACAGAAGTAGCTTCTGTGAGAAGCTGCTGGAAGCTTCCCCCATGTCCGGCAGAGCCAGTCTCTGATGGCTCTGAGGATGGACATGTTCTTGGCCCAGTTAGAGAGGTTGGCAACACCTCTGTGATGACATTATTTAAGAAGGAAATCAAAACAGCGCGCTGGCAGTGTTTTCCAGGGGTAGCGAGCTGCTGTGTCTGGGCTGTCCTGGTGCACTGTGTGGCGATGCACCGCTGCCGCCACTTTGGCGTGGCCCACTGTGAACTTTGCCTGCTTGGCCGCCCTTAGCCAGCTGTGCCGTGAGCAGAAGGGCAGGGGCGGCGGCAGCTTCTCCTTTTTGGTGCCCTGTTCGAAGAGAGGCATTAAATAACACCAGCACTGTGGTGGCCTCCTCTGCCCACGCAGTGGTGGCGGGGGCACGTGGCTGGCAGCAGAAACATGGCGAACGATTCCCCGACGTGGAACCTAGATGAGCTCAGTCTCTCGGTACTGTGAGATGCTGCAAGAATCTTTGAGTCAGTGAAATCTGTTGCTCCGAGCAGCAATTTTTCTTCTAGTCAGAGAAAGAGGAAGAAGTGAGAGCATGTGGAAAAAGACAACGTGGTGTCACCAAGGTCAGTGGAAAGAAAGAGGGGGAGGAGGTAGTCCAAACGCCGGAGCTGAGATTCCTCTGCAAGCCATGATGAGGACTGGGGTGAAGTAAACTCTTCCTCTGTAATCCATGAAATAAACTGTTCCCCTGTAATCCCCCGTAGTCCATGGGGAGTGCAGAAATCCACTCGCAACCCGTAGGAAAGGTGCCCATGTGGGAGCGAGTGGAGGCCAGAAAAAGCTGTAATCCAGTGAGAGACCCAAGGAGAGAGGGCCCCTTCTTACAAAGACAGAGAGAGAAAGCCCTTGCTTCCAAACTAGAACAGCCTATCCTTAAAAGACTCTACCTTATGGATGAGAGACCCACGCCACAGCAGTTCTGGGAAAACTGTTTTGCCCATGGGAGAGACTCACAGCATAGCAGAAAAAATACTCCTTTCCCTGAATGAACTGAAAAAGATCTCAGGTGACAAACTGACCAAAACCCGCTACGCCCTGTCTCCCTGCACTGTCACTGGGAAGGAGGGAGGGGCAGTGGGGGAAAAGGTGTTTTAAAGGCTTATTTTACTTCTCATTATCCTCCTCTGACTCTGTTATTAATAAATTTACTTTATACTTTTAAATTTGAGCCTATTTTGCCCTTAGAATGTTTTCTCCCAATCCTTACCTCAACTCATGAGCCCTTTGTTTTTTTCTCCCTCTTTTGCTCAGCTATAGCAGAGGAGAGTGAGTGAACAATTTTTGTGGGTGCCTAGCATTTAAAACAGTCAAACCACGACACATGTGAATTTGATGCTTGGCCTCAATTTGATGCCTGGTCATGATATTTGCTGTAATGCTGCTGGAAATCCCTACTGGGCTTATTTGCACTGACAGCCCAATGGGCTTGGCTGTCAACCCAACCTTATATTTGTCAACCAGCCATTATATTTTTTCTGGGAGAATAGCATTTTCTAATAATCACTTTTATCTGTTATCTAACATTGTAAGAATAGGGATCATAAAAATTTTAGCAGATGTTTATACAGCAAAAGTGAAGAATACAACATCAGCATTGACTTCCAAACACTGGTTCCTTAATTTCATATCTACCTGATTAGGTAGCATTGTATGCAGTGCCCAAATTCCTGTAACTAAGGAAATTGTCTTAACTGCTTAGTTGTTGCTGTTTTATACTATGTAGTGCCTTTATTTTAGGTTGGGAATTGCGCAGATCCTCCATGCATTTATCTTTTAATTAGAGGGAATGGAGCATCTAAACCATGTAAGGAAAGATATTTTCCAAACATACTTCACAGAGTTTTGTGTTGGAGCTAAAAGACTGTCCCACTCCCCAGGATCTCCCTTGTACGTTTGATTAAGCTGGAACTCTTACAAACGCAGGCATGGTGTAGTTCTCCTGCGCCCATTTCAAAATAAATATGGAAGAACAATGTTCTGTATTTTTAAAGATGCTTCAGAAGATTGCAATAAGTGTTCAGTGGCTGAATATAGTCTCTGCAGGATACAGCACAGGCTGTGTCACCCACTTCAGCATCATAAAGATTATGTAAAACAAATCTGTAAAAACCTATGAGGTTTCCCATCTCTGTTCTGCTCCATGATATTCTTCAGTTTGAACATGTACACGTGGTCTATATATGTATTGTTTGATCCAAATGTATTTTTGACTCTTCTTTCCTGTATCACTGGGTTAATTTTGCAGCAAAACTGTCTTGCCACATCTAGCACTTCTGTAGCTTCATAAGCAGTTACACTTGTTCATTTACAGGCTGTAAGTGTATCTGCTCTGAGACACTGATCTGTTCTGAAAGCAACATATTGAAAACAGAATATTCAAAAGCCATGATTAGTAACCTCCATTTTGACTGCTAGCATTCTGTCCTGAATTATATTTCTGAAAAAAGAAACAGATTTTATATATTCTGACTGTCATGGCCTACTTTGATTATTCAGTTAGTTAATGTGTATAGTACATTTCATGCTTTTTATACTCATGGTAACCATTTAGACAATCTCTGAACCTGACAACTGATGGCTTTACATTATTATTCTCCCCAGAACAGTGTTTTCAAAAGTGGAAGTGCAGAAGATGAGGCTTCTCTGTCCATTTTTAGTACATAAGCAAAAGGCTACTTTTTAAAAAACAATGCCATCAGCTGCTCCTCCTTGAAACTGGAGTACCCTAATGTATTCTCAGCACTTTGGACAGTAAGGCCACCTGCTTATCTCTGCTTGAGATTTATGCTTTTGCAAATATTTCTTTGCCCTTGACGGCCTTGTGCTGAGCACTCTATGCTGAGCATCATGAATTATTATAAGCTCTTTTCCAGTTTCAGCCGTTCTGAACTTCAGAATGCTCAAAAGCAAGAAGGAATTTCTAACAATGGTATTATTTTTGTTGGCTTATATTTAGATCTTAAAAGTGTTTAACAAAATATTATATAAATGATTGTTATAGCACTTATATTTTGGTTAGTAAGCTCATTCCTATTTCAAAAAATAGGGAAATTGAGGTAAAGAGTTGAAGAGGCCTATTCAGGGTTACAGAGCATGTCTTAAAACACATTAATGATTTCAAGTGTTCTGCATTTGAAACACAAGGCTACATGTGTTTCTAATATGTATCTGCATTTTTTTTAATGGAGTATTAGGCAGCGGGACAGTATAATTACTTGCCTGTTATGTTTGGAATATGACTGTGCTGTCCCTTTGAAGATAAAGGTTTTGTAATACTAACAATAAGTTTGATATCGTTAATAAAAAATCCTTTAAAGTTGGACAACTGGGATAAATTGTGCTCTGAATTTTTTGCTTTTGAATTTAACAATGCCCCTTTTTTAAAAGAAAAAATTGGTTATTATTTTTTGTGGTTTTAGTTACCTCACTGCTCATACTGATTCTGAAGGAGACTCTGAGGAAGAAAAGAGATGTATGAAATTGCCTGATGCCATGGTGAAATCAGAAGAAGATGAAGACTTACTTAATTTTTTACAGCAGGTGGACAATTTGCACAAGGGTTCGGAGGATGATAAAAAGGAGGGCTTCAGGCTGCTGCTTGAGAAAGAGGACGAGGTATTATGGATAAACTTAATATTATGTTGCTATTAACTTACGCTTTGCACTGCTTTTGGGAACTTAATGCAAGCTTTAAAATGCACATAAAAATGGAAGATGAAATTTCAAGCATATATTTAAAATACAGTGAAAAAGCGGTATTTCAAAGTGGTGTCAATATTCATGTTGTGTGGGCATAGGAGGTCTACTATTTTATATCCCATTCTAATTCAATTACTTTGAGGCTTTGTTTGATGTAGGAATTCTTGCATACAACAAAGAAAAATCATGGGCTTTTTTCTTTGTAAATGATACTTACTTTTGCTGGTTTTGGAATAGTCTCTGTGAGAAAATCCTGTAGAATTAAGTAGTAACCAGACCTACTGTTCTCAAACTATGAACATCTAGTCTGCTCATACTGCTGTTCTGATATCCTTCATGTGAATTTTTCCTTTGACTGTACTGGGCTCATGTGTAACTCCAGGTAAAATTTGAAGGTGGTTTGATGTGCAGCGCTCAGTTCAGTATACCATTTTATTCTGGTTTGGCAGGCATTAGTTCTGATTGTATTTTCATCTGAATATTGGAATAAGAAAGGTAGATGAGATATTAATTGTGAATGAGTGTGGTGCTTATGGCCTCCCTAAAGAAAATACACATCACTTTGTTGAGGGATTTGTTGTGCTTTACTGGATTACCTTGTAAATGTTTATACTAAAAGAAGTTTAAATTGATTTATAAAATGAAATCTCTTTAGACAATCTAGGGTATTTCCGAAAGCTGTATTTGCTTTTGTTCATGGAAAATTGGTGAATTGGTTCTCACATAAACTGTAAGTACTAAGTAGAAGCATGGAAAATTAAAAAAAATTATGCCATGTTCTGATTACTTGCTTTAAACAAGTTATTAATTTTAATCATTATGAAAGTAAACTGTTCAAATCACATTCTGATCAGTTAAATTATGTAGCTGTCCTCTACTTTCAGTACGAAAACTGTGTGGATTTTCTTTGGAGACTTGCACGTGCTTATGGAGATCTGTTTGAGATGACTACTGATGCTGAGGAGAAGAGGAAATACGTAACTGATGGTAAGCACAGGAAAAATGATTATGTAGAATGCCATCTGAATGTAGTGAAACATGTTTTGAACTTTGGCTAACTTTTCCGATATAAGGAATTTGCAGTCCAGTAAATGGGAGTGTTTGTACTGTAATGATGATGTTTTGTGCAGTAAACCACCACAGTTTACAACTTCAGTTCATTCTTTCCTCACTGAGAGATCCAAAATCAGTGGCAGAGAAGTATTATGGCTCATAATTGGAGGCTGTTATTTCTGCAGATTGCCTTAAAATCCTGTATTTTGTTCAGAAACAGATGGATACAGAATGTGAAAAAACCCAGATGCTGTCAGCACAGTTTCTTAATTACATCTTTGGGAGAGCAAGGGGAATAAATAAATGCTGAGGCTGGGTCAAGGTTTGTTTTTCTGCTTTCCTGTGGTAAGGAGCACTCCTGCATATCAGCAGCCTCTTTTTGGATGATGGTGGGGATGAAAGTTTGTTAGTCTGGAGGAACTGTTAACCAGAAACAGAAGTCGTCTGTGACAATTGATGTTGTTTCCAGACATCTCTCCCCATGTGTCCTGTTTGACAACTTAATCTCCACAAGATTTTGATTTTCTTCTTCATTGCTCTTTTTTTTGTTTTGTTTTGTTTAAAAGCATTGCCCTTTCTTTCACTGTCTGGATGGATATTGGCTAGAGGTACAGTTTGTTTCCCTTTTTATTTTGAACCTTTGTTTTATTACATCAAAACCTACATCTTCTCTACCCTATGTCACTCTCCTCCAGTCAAGGTATTGTTCTTAAAATAATCCTTTTTGCTTTTGTCAGGGAGTACTTGTCTCTCTCTTTTGTCTCTCCATTCCCTCTCCCTTTTTTGCTGCACCAAATCAGGTTTTGTAAGTGTAATCCAAGTTTGGGTTATTTTGTCTTTTGTGAGACCTCTCACTGACTTTTTGTTCTGTTGGCAGTGACAGTGTCACTGACAAAACCGTTTTTGCTGTCCTTTGTCATCCTTAAAGGTGGTGTCATGTCTTCATGCTGTTGTAACATATTCCACAGACAACCTCAGCTTGTTCAAGGTCCTTTCTTGTTCCAATCCTTTTGTCATCTAAATACTCCTGAAGACTTAGCACTGTCTTAGCTACTTAATTGATACTGTCTTTGCTTTAGTAGCAACTCGGCTTCTTTGTATATAAATCCTACAGTGCAGTGAGAATTATGACACAAAATAAATAAAAACAGTAAATTCTGTTGTTGGATCCTTTGCTTTTACCAATGACTGGACTTGAAACTGGCCAGGACTGTGGGGGACAATAAAAAGAGCTATTTCAAATGTATTAATGACAATAGACAGTGTAAAAATAACATCAGCCCGTTACAGGATGAGGGTGGTCACCTCATAGACAGGGACATGGATGAGGCAGAGATGTTTAATGCATTCTTTGCCTCTGTCTTCAACACGGATGACGGACCAAGGTTCTCAGTGCCCTGAGCTGGAGGACCATGACTGCAAGAATGATCAATTCCCAGTCGACCTGGAAATTATGCAGGATCTGCTGCTCCAGCTGGATCCCTACAAATCTATGGGGCCTGATGGGATTCATCCAGCAATCCTCAGAGAGCTAGTTTGTGTCATCTCAAAACCTCTCCTGATGATTTTTGAGGAGTCTTGGGAATCTGGAGAGGTCCAGCTGACTGGAAGCTGGCAAATATCCTGATTTTCAAAAAGGGCAAGAAGGAGGACCCTGGCAGCTACAGGTCTGTCAATCCCACTTCAGTGCCTGGTAAAGTTATGGAGAAGATTATTCTGGGAGGTATTAAAAAACATCTGGAGGACAATGCAGTCATTCGTCACAGCTGGCATGGCTTCATGAGAAGAAAGTCCAACTTATCAAACCTGATTTCCTTTTATGACATAGAACCCCACCTAGTTGATCAAGGGAAGCCAGTTGATGTAATCTTTTTGGATTTCAGTAAAGCTTTTGATACTGTCTCTCACAGGATCCTTCTGGACAAAATGTCCAGCAGACAGCTGGATAAACACATCATGGGATGNGGAAAGAGGAGAGGCAGACACTGATCTCTTCTCCGTGGTGACCAGTGACAGGACCCGAGGGAATGACCTGAATTTTTGTCAGGATAAGTTTAGGTCAGACATAAGGAAAAGGTTCTTCGCCCAGAGGGTGGTTGGGCACTGGAACAGGCTCCCCAGGGAAGCGGTCACAGCACCACCCTGAGAGAGTTCAAGAAGCATTTGGACAATGCTCTCAGGCACATGGTGTGAATCTTTGGGGTGGTCCTGTGCAGGGCCAGGAGTTGGATTTGATGATTCTTGTAGGTCCTTTCCAACTCAGCGTGTTCTGTGATTCTGTGACTGCATGTAACCTCAGCTGATGAACGATAATGGCATAGTAAAAGACAGGGAGAGATAAAGAATGATGGAATGAAAGTGGGCCTTAGGTGTTGAGTAACCAGCCTAGTTTGGCTCATTCTCATGAAGTGGGGGTGGCGGCAGCCTTTTTCATCTCAGTTTTTGGAAGTGCTGCAGAGGGATTGAGACTGCAGGAGGGCTGGCAGCAGTTTCATGGTTATTTTTCATTCCACTGGGCTGGAGGACTGTGTATGCTATTCTTTGTTTTTATGAAGTTAACTTACAATACAGAAATGTCAGTGCAGTTTAATTGGTTGCAGCTGAGACTGCAAACAGCCAGCATCTCATCTGAACTTATTACTGGGAGCACGGGTTTGATCAAATCACCTTCTGTCATCTTTATTCACTTAAAAGTGGAACTTAAGGAAAGTCATCATGCTAGAAAGAAACTTCAACTAGTTTATTCCTGTACCCAAGGCAGGAAACGGCTTTGCTGGTTCTTCTGACAGGTGCTTGTCTGATCTGCTTAAAGGCTCTTCAGTCTTACAGATGTCATGGCCCCCTTTGCCAGTCCAGTCCCATCCCTGCCTGATTTAACTGCATCTGAATTGGATTTTAAAGGAAAATACTAAAATTGCGTATGTATTTTATATATACCTATATGTAAGTGCATGACTATGCAAATGAAGAAAAAGCCAGGATGTTACATTATTCATCAAAATGTTTCTAAGAATTTCTCTGCTGCTGCAGTAAATCAAATTGCTTTGTTCGTGGGAGTCACCTAAAACGTGGAAAAGTACAATAAATCCTTTCATGTATTGTACTCCATTTGCAGGAAAGGTTAAAGCTGAAAAGGCTGTTCAGCTGGATGCTGGAAGTGCTGAGAGTCACCAGTGGTAAGTGTGAGAATGTTTTTACAAACTTGTGTGTATTTATCAAATCCAACAAAAAACCCTCCAGCCTGACATCAGTTTCATAAATTAGTCATTAATATTTTTTCATAGTTTTATGGAACTCAATTATCACCATTTGCAACTAAAGATTACATTGAAATATTCTGTGAAGCATTTACTATGGCATGTGAAACAACTCAATAACCATACTTCAATATGTACCATGAAATGTAGATGGGAGTATTTGTTTAAGTCACTATTTTATTGCTCAGAGAAGCCATAGTTTTCCATTTACCTTCCCTTTCAACAATTCACAAAATAATGTCATTTGACCTTGAATTTTGTCCTTCTGTTTTCTTGTAATAGTCTAAATTGTAATAATTAAAAATAGACATAGAAGACTATGGAAATTTGAATCAACGTCTCGATTTTTTGTTTTATCACATAATTTTCCTCCAAACTTGACCCTTAGTTTAGTTTTGTAGACCTTGCCAGAACTAACAAACTCTACAAATGTAAATATTTTTTTTTCAAATCAACATTACAGGTAAAAGATAATTCTGCTGAGTTCCAGCTGATAGCTCCTCACCTTAGTATTTTATTAGTAAGTTGTACTGAGCTCCTGACTTCTCTTCTAATATTATTAGCTTTTCCTTTCCATTTTGGTTTCTACATTCTTTATTCTTCAATTTTGTCATTGCACTTGTGGGATGGGATTTCACTAAACTTCTGCATATCTAAACCAAATACTTTTATGCCAGGCTCCTTTCACAATATAAAAAGAAGCAGCCACTTCTGGAGTGCAGTTCTCTGGAGTCAATTTTGCCCATTTAGTCTTGCATGAGGGTGAGATGAATTCCTCCTGGGGCTCAGTTGACAATGTCTCCATTGCCAACAAAGAGAGCACATGTCAGCTATCACAGGTTTAGGTACTTGATTAGACACAGATATTGTCATTTAATTAGGTAATTCTCTGTCTTGCTTTCTCTCTTTCTGAAAGCAATTTACAGCCATTTCTGCTCTTTGCTTGACCACGGTCATGGCCACTTCCTCAGGGTATTGCTGATGTACCCCTCTCAGCTAGAACTATGTGTATAAACAACCACAAAATCCCATTCAAGTATGAATCCTGCCTCTCCCTTCCTCCTCAGCCCACAAGACTGACAAAATATCCCTAGTATAAATACAGCTTCGCTGGCAGAAACTGTGCTGATAAAACCTTACATATTGTTCAGGGAGATGTAGGTGGTCTGCTGGACTTCACATGTGAGATCCTGTACTGGCAGGCACATCTAGCAGGGGAAGAATTACGAGTGTAAGGAGATGTGTTCCAGAGGTTAGAAAGCCAAATTGAGAGGTTTAAGAGGAAAATCTTACTTTTTTTAAGCTACTGCTTCTTGTAACAGGCAATGGATTTCTGTATGGTTTGCAGTTTTCATCCTTCATGTATCTGAGTTGCAAGTGAACATGAAGGTTTTATCAGTTATTGTTTGGCTGATGTCTTTCTATAAAAAGGTATAAATGGACACTGGATTAAGATAGTTGACTATAATAATTTTTTTTTCTGAATACATTTTCTGCTTGTCTGTATTTTCTGAAATCTTTCCGACTTGATGTGTGATTTTTAAAGTGTGATGTAAGTGTAATGGTTATGCCAATCTAACTAAGGCTCTAAATACTGGTCAGAATGGACTTCTGTGCTCCAGAGAGACATTGGTATATTCCTGTTTAGCATAACAATTGTTCAATCTGTGGTCCCAGTAGGTATTTTTCTGCTGTGCTGCTACTTAACCAGTTGGAATGCTTTTGTAACTTTTTTTTAAAAACTTTATTTATTCTGTTTTATTCTTTATAAGTATTTTACACACATTTCATTGATTTCATGTTTATTTCCAACCATTTCTCAGGTTTGAAACCATTTAGGTTTGTACACGCATTCCCTCACAGATTAACATTTTACTTCAAAAGTAATTGGTTGTTGTGTGGATTTTTTGAAATCATTGACTTCATTAATGAAATTACCGAAGATAATGGACCCAGCACTAAACTTTGGGTGACACCTGTAGGTTCACAGGTTCACATGAACCTGGTTCTGCAACCGTCTCTACAGATGATTTAATCTAAACAATATTTCCATGGTTAGAAGAACATCAGGTAGGACAAAGTCAAAGGCCACATAAACAAGGTATATCTCATTTGTTGCATTCCTCTTATAGTCCAGACTTCTTTATCTTGCCAGAATTCTTCTTTTATACTATTTGTTCACAAAAAGTCTTGGGTTTACTGTTTTGTATGCTTATGCCCTTCTAGAATAATTTATCCTGGAATGTCTTCAGGTTAGGCTGGTTTGCCTGTAACCCTTCTCCTTCTCCTTCTGCTTCTCCCTCTCCCTGATAAAAACTATGTTTGTCATTTTTCTAGCTGTTGGGGCTTTCTGCATTACCCACAAGACTTTGGTAGTCAGCTGTGTGTCAGATCTATATTGTTTGAGTCTGGCCTAATACAAATGTTTGCAGTTTGTCTAAACATTATTTCACATGTTACTCCCCGTGAACAGGAAATAAGACTTCAGGGAATCTTCTCTGTAAAAACTGTGCTCTCAAAGGTGTACGCAAACAGAATTTTACCTAAGGTTATAAATAGATAAGACTGTATATGAACAGAAAACAGTGCGATACAATTAAGTTATGAATAAATAATATGTGAAAGTAATATGAAATCCATAGTTAATAAGAATAATAATAAGACAGAAAACAACTGAAATGAAAAAATAGAAAAAATATTAAAAAAAAAAAGCTAGGATCACTAGTGGATGTTCAAGATCATAGATGAAGGGCAGTACCCAGCCCCCTGTGGACACCTGGATGTACTGTCTCTATTATATGTGCCTACATGTGAGCAAGGGCCTGGTCCTGCACTTACAGGGGCTGGAGAGTTGAAAGGCAGCGTGTGCCATTTGATGTGCCAGGATACTTGCATGGCATGGCAGATATCACACAGGACCTTTGGGGTCTCTACACTTCCAGGCCAGCATCCAGAAGTGGTGGGAAACCCTAGGGCATCTCCAGTGGCAGTAGGCAGCTGTGTCCAGGCAGGGATCCTGTGAATTGAACTGTAATAGGAGATTAGATACACAGATGAGAAGCTCAGCATGAGTGCAAGCTCAGTGTGAAAGCAATGCAGTCTCAGACCAAAATCCTTCCTTTTCATCTCACTGCCAATGTAGAATTTTCTAAAGCTGTACAAGGTAAATAATCTTAGCCTATGTAAGATGAGCCCATCTGTTTGTTACATGTAAGGCTGTGTCAGTCTGTATCAGCTATTGATGAGCAAACTGTTTTTCTGACCTTGACTGAAGAAAGTTTTTGTTGATTTCTTACTTATCTGCACTTTCTGATTTCTGAGGGGTTTTGATATTTCCGATAAGCACAACTGAGGTGTTCACTCGTGTTTGGTATAGCTGCTATGTTGTCCACTCATACATTATTTCTAATTTTCTCTTAAACTGTTTAATATATTATGGCTTACTAAATGAGTGAGGATTAAATGATAGCCTATTCTTTTCCTGGTCCTGTACCTTGCTCTCTACTTACACTTAACCCTTGTGGAGCAGGGGGAATATAAGTGAGGAAGAAATTGAATTCAGCCTTGTTGGTTTCATCTTTTGCCATTATTTCCTTTTTTTTTTTTTTTTCTTTTTACTTCTGGTGTATTTATAGAAGCTCTTCTTAGTGTCTTACCAATATCCCTAGCTCAGATGTATGGTCTTGTTTTCATTTTTGGAGTAAATTTCTTTTGGGTTTCAAGTTAATTGAGAATTCCTCGCTGGAGCTGAATTAAGCTTTAAAACTATTCCCTGCTATGACTAAAGGGTCATTTGCAGTTGTGCTGTTGAATATTGTCTCTTACGAAATCTTCTATTAGAACTTTTTCTAACATGGCATTTCTTAATGATTTCATTGTTATTAGTGAAAACATACATTGTGCCCGTCAAGCAATCATTAGGTCTATGGACCTATTTGGAAGTTTCTTTTGGAAGCTTATCCCTGCTGCTTGAACGTTCTGTCTACCAAATAAACAAGTTCTTGTGACACCTTGACCCACATAATTGTCCTAGTGTAGACAGAGTTATACAAGAAAAACATCCCTTTTCCAGAGCAGGTATTTTTCTGTTTTGAGGAACTGCTATAAGGTGTCTGCAAGACAGAACACATTTTTTACGTCCACCATCGGAATTTAGTGGAAGGATTCCGTGAACAAACTCTTGGAAATATAGGCCTAGAGTTCAGCTGTCTTGCCTTACTTTTCATATTTACTTCAATTAAGAACAAAAGGATGCCATATATCTTTTTAATATATCACATTTATTTTTCTGTAGAACTGTATCGTAAAATATATCAACACTCCAGCTGTTCAACTTACTGATCAGAATACTAACAAGTAACTAGTATTCAGCGTCAAATTAAATTTGATAAAACATATGCAGAACAAAGAAAGCAAAATATCTGGAAGTAGTCAGTTGGTTTTGGTAGTGAATTGCAGCTGCAAATAATTTTCATATCTGAATCCAGATTTTTGAAAACATGCGATCATACTTAACCTTGTAGTTGCCAATGAGATCAAAAACCTTCAGACTTTTTGAATGTTGACCTCTAAATAACTGAAGTAAATGGCAACACTGGAAAGGAAAAACACAGCTGTAGCTTTTTATTATTTGTATGAACACCCTGAAGAAAGGCAGAGTAAATATTCTAAGTGATTTGTGGCTTTATTCAGCTGGTGTCAGTTTTTCAAGTTGTGGAGGAACTTGCATGCAAAAGTTGTCATCAGCCATTGCAGGTCCTCTTGTTTTTTCCAAGCCTCAAACAAATTAATTTTGTGGGTCAGTGATTCCCAAAGGACAGCTGTGAATCCTTGCAGCTCATCTTGGATCATGGAGCATCTTTATCACCCAGATTTTAATTAGAAGTGCTATGTCAACAATTTGGCGCTATAGTTGCTTTATAGTTGTGCTGCTCTACAACTTTACAGTTACAGGAAACAAAATGTAGATGCCTATCAACAGTGCTTTTATTTAAAAGTAAGCAATCACTTTTAAATTCTTTTGCAAAACCAGTGATTTTTTATATTTGTGGGAGGTCTGTTCCTGGTTTTTCTCTAAGAGTTTGGAAGAGCCCTGGAAGCTTTCTCTGCTGTTGCCCAGATCCCCACACTTCCTTTTTTGATGAGAACTTGTTACAGACTTTGCAAAGAACAAAAAGATGATTGTTATGGTCAGTTTTCAGGACATTTACTTAAAAGATGATTCTTTGCATTGAGCTTGGGTTTGTTTGCCACAAGCAAACTTGGTGCTGCTGTTGAATTTGTGTTACTCTCTAGAACTCGCCTGCTGATGGGAGTCACAGCACGTGTCTCATTTAGGTGGAAGTGGAGTTAGCAAGTGAAAACCCAGCAGCTTTAAGTGAAGACACCTCGTGAACACACCTGCCTCCAAGAGTTTGCTCTGTCACGCGTATGAGTGTTAATCAGAAGTGCAGATATTTTCACAAGCCCTGGGTTTGCCATGGAAGTGAATTCCAGAGCTTAGGGACAGCCTCTCACTGGCAGGCAACACTACAGAAGAGTAGTACAGATTGGTTCCATTGAGGACACGAATAATCACCATTTGGGTGTTTTGGCAATTTTACACAAACTTCCCATGAAAAAGTGAACACACCTTCCCAGTAATAGAATTTTAACAGATAATTTGTCAAGTTTATAAGGTGCAATGGCATAAAAAGAATTCTTCAGAGAAACAAAACTCTTCAAAATTTTGGAATATGTTGTAGGATGTGGTCATACTACCAAGAACTTTTAAAATTAAATCCTCATCTGTTTCTAACTAAATGCTTGTTACCTGCTTCCTTTAATTATCCCTTATTTAGACTTAGACAAGGCAGGTAACTTGCAAGCGACAATCATCTGTTTCTATCATGCAGTCTGATTTTCAGGAATTGATAGTTTGTGCAGAAATACAAGGCTTCCAGCTCGTAGTTATTTGCCCTGTATTTGATTCATGTGAAAACCAAAGAAATTTTAAAGCAATCTTTTTAATTATGCATGATCTTAGTTCAGTAATCTTTGAATTACTTAATTGTTTTTGTAAAAAATAATTTAAAATTTCAAATTCAGAAGCCATTTCTCAAAAGCTATAAGTTGTCCTGTAGTAAGTGGATCAGTGAAACACTGCGGCATACTCATGCAAGTGCAAAGGAGGAAGGTTTGACATGTGAGAAGATCTGTTTGCTACAAACTTTTTGCTAGAATGGTCACAGAGGAAATCATTCTGACAACCTAATGATCCCTATTACATTTCTGTCAAGAATTGTTGTGTTACTGTCCCTGAAAGCTATTGTTTCACTCTGTTCCACATTTGTGACGACTATCTTGCTAATTTCTTCAAGATTGTATTTCCGTCTGTAACAACTGTCTGTTATAAAACTAAAAGCTAAATTTCTAGAAACAGGAATTTAATACAGTTGTGAGTTTCACAGCCTAAGGAATGCAGAACATGGCACCCACATGTTCTACTAGTGAACTTCTGTGAATTCACATTAACAGCAGCATTTTTCCTTGATTTGGTATACTGCATGTGTTGCAATAAATTAAGCCAGAATTCTGAATGTCCTTACCTTTGAGGATTTTTTAAACCCAAATAGGTTTTTTTTTCCCATGTTTTTGCAAGTGTTACCTGCACAAGTGTGTGCTACATCTGATGTTTCCCTGGCTACATCTGATGTTTCCCTGGAGCTCAACTTCAGTGCTCTTGTGAATTTTTAATATGAAAAGTGT
Organism: Mystacornis crossleyi; assembly: GCA_013400655.1. Classification (NCBI taxonomy): domain Eukaryota; kingdom Metazoa; phylum Chordata; class Aves; order Passeriformes; family Timaliidae; genus Mystacornis; species Mystacornis crossleyi. The sequence goes on from VYZQ01000760.1 coordinate 112,065, forward strand.
ATTTCTGCCAATTTCTACAGTGTAGACGCATTTATATTCCAAGAAGAAGGAAAGGGAAAGGGAAATGAAATCCCCTTTAACAAAAAAATCTCCGCAAACAAAAAATCACCTAAACACTTCACTTTGCACCCTAGCACATCTGACTTTGTGTGTTGGCAATCCTGCACATTTCTCAGTACTGCTTCCATACCCCCATGAGGATGGTCATATCAAACCAATACCTTTCCATGGAAACTTTGTGTCAGATGCATTTTTGTAGATTAAATATTTTGGTAGCAAAGTTATACAACATGAAGTACACAAACCTGGGATCTCAGGAAGGGCAATGCAACAAGGATCATAATCAGGAATTTAAGGTGCAAAATCTCCCAACATAGAAATTGATATCTCATTGAAATCACATTAAAAAGAAATCCTGCAGGTCTCACCGCATTGCAGAGACTGTCAGAATATATAAGTGGGTGAAATTGGTGAGTGAGGGAGTCGGGGGCTAAAAAGTAAGATGGCACGCACAGAACTGAGCCATGCAGAGATGAGGAGATGCAAGAACACATTTAGAACTGGAATGGAAATGAACTTTCTTTTCACTGGGCCTCTTGTGCTGCCCACACATTAGCCTTTGCTCACACTACTTTACATGTTAAATATTTCTCAGATGAAGAGGAGGGAGTGAAAAACAGTTATGAAACAGATGAATTAAATTCTTTGGTGGAGGTAAATATCACAAACTCTCCTACTATTTGCAGAGTCTTGCCAGTCATAATTAAGAAAAATTGATATTTTTCTTTCCTATTGATACTGGGATGCTAAAATGGAGATCTAGATTTCCAAATGTAAGCCCTGTACCCACACATTTCCAAGTGATGAGTACATGACATAAAAGTTTTTTATAGATTTCGGATATATAAAAGGGTATATAGAAGAGGAAGAAAACAAGTCTGGGAAGGTGCATGTTATTTCTGATTTTGGCCATGTGAAATTTATCAGGGGAAAGGTAAATAAGGCTGTATTTAAATGCTGTAATGTGGCTTAATTGTCATTTGAGACTTCAAAATCTTTTCTGTAAATCCGTCTCATGTAGAATAAGCTATGGTTGACAGAGTCTTATAAGTGTTAGTATCATTTTTGGTATTAAAATTCAAATTGGCTTGATAAAATTATTGGATCAACCTGCTGCTCTTCTTTTTGCAATAGGTAAGGTATACCCATTACAGTTTTGCCTGGCACGAATACACGTTGAAATTCTGTAGCACCAGAAGGGAAAGTGTTAATTCACTTTGATCAGGACCTTCTGCGTGTGGGCTGTGGTGGTACTTGGCATCCATCTCTGTCAACCAGCGTTTCTTGCAAGTCTGAGTTTTAGGACATCATTTATAACAAAGGAACATGGCACTGACCTATTATACTGGGTTTGATTGTGTTGGTGCTTATTAAAGGTTTGTTAATTGTGGGTGATTAATCATACAGTTCTACACTGTGTTCAATAACCTTTCTTCCATTGGGGAATAACATGTTTCTACACCAACCGAAGTACGGTGTCTGTCTTAATGAGGTAATTATTGTTGTGTTTATTTAGATGAATGTGTCTGGGGCTGGTTTTTTTTACATTACCAAGGACTAACATCAGCTCAGCAAACAGGTCATTCCTGACAGCTCTTCGCTGATACGATTTTCTCTATTTTTCTCTGTGAAGGCACTGTAAGCAGGACTCTGATGTTCAAAGGGTATGAGGGAGGCAGTGATTGCGGAGAGAACCAGCACCACTTGCTCTACTAACAGACACGTGCTTTTTACCCGTTTCATTAGATACTTGCACGTCGTTGTGTGATAATCTTTTTAGTATTCCCCCTGTCACCACGAGATGGGGCAGGTGACCAGGGAGCGCCGGGGCCGCGACTGCGGAAAGAATGACACGAACCAGATGGAAGCGTTTCTAGTTACTCCCTGCCTTGCTTCCTCAGGTCATTTTCTTCACCGTGAGAGTGGTGAGGCGCTGGAACAGATTGCCCACAGAATGGACATAACTGGAAGTATTCAAGGAATGGGGCGGGATGGGGCTTTGAGCAACCTGGTCTAGTGGAAGGTGTCCCTGCCCATGGCAGGGCTGTTGAAACTTGAGGATCTTTAAGGTCCCTTCCAACCTGAACTATTCAGTGATTAACATTACCCCTTGCACCACTGAAAATAAAAGTTTGCCTTGTGTTTTAAATTATTGGAAAATTATTTAAAATGTCTAAAAATTCTTTTCAGGGACAAAAAGGACACCTTTTTTGTTTTGTTT
>VYZQ01000764.1:0-20016 GCA_013400655.1 Mystacornis crossleyi
CTAGCATGCAAAAGCCTCACTCTATCTCCCCCAAAACCAGAGCAATATAACCAAAATTCATTTGAATTCTCTACCAAGGCTAGATCATCAGGTAGTATGACTCAGAGGAGTCCTGACTTCAGGCTCACAGAAGCTTTTATAAGTTTAAGTGCTGAAGTACTGAGTGTGATAAATCACAGACACAGGGGCCCAGAACTTCCTGATAATTATATACTTAGGTCATGGAACAGTCTTTCAGCTGTTGAGATGAGTATTTTCCTATGTCTGAAACAAAAGCCTCTTGAAAAATATTGTCCTAAATGCAAATAAATTCACTTGTTAGCTCTTCAGTTCTTCTTTCCCCAGGGAACAATTGCTTTTACCCACTCTGTTAAAGTGTATTTACTAGTCCTCTGCATCTTGCACAGTATTCTAGCAAATTACTTTCCTCTCTAAGCTCAACTTAAACTATATCTCCATCTCATTAGTACTTTTGAAATCCCCTGGTGAAATGTTAGAGAAGCACATAGTATATAGTCTTTCACAAAAATCTCCTAAATAGGTTGCAGTTGAACAGATGAAAATTTATATTATAAACCTCTCAATTACCTACCTGTTGGTAAAATACTGTGATTGAATATAGCCCTGATTACACGTGGAGTCTTTGAGGAATAATTGTAAAGTAGATTTATGCAGTGTAACATGGATATTTATGGTAAAAGTAGAAGAGTTGCTAAATAATGTTGGTAAAACCCATATGCTTTGGTCTTGCCTCTTTCAGACCAAGTAACTTTAAGACTATGTAAATACAGTAGGTACTTGCTTCTACCCACACCTATGAGGGAGGAACATCATGAAGTAACCTGCAATAATTTATAGATCACTGATAAGTGATATATAACGCAAGTACTGTAAGACAGATGAGAAAGAAGTAATTAAAATATAATTAACAATTAATTTATATGACAACATGCCCAAGCAAAAAAACTCCACCAGTCATTATAAGTGGAACAGGAAGAAGATTGTTATCCTAATAACGATTTTGGGACATAATTCAGACACACCCCCTCCAAAAAGAAACATTAGAGAAATGAACCAATCCACTGATAGAAAGTAAGTGCCATGAAATACTATTGATAGTTTACATCATTTTCAGGGTGATTTTAAATAACAAACCTGTGTCAGGAAAAAGACAACCAAGAACATGGTGTCATCGGAAAAAGAAGAAAGGGACCAGAACCAGGTAGGATTATTAGGTAAAATACACTTTATCTATTCTGAAAGTACAAAGATCTTAATAAGAGGTTTAAAGAAAGAAAGCGGGGAAAAAAAGAAAAAAATGGCCTAAGTCTTACCTATCAAAGTATTTTTAAAGGATTCAAATGAGCTTATCCTTCCGAAGATGCTTCTCCACACCTCAAGGTTCCTAGAAGAGAATGACACATTGGATAGCTTAATTGTTTTGTTCAGAAAGGTTTGGAAGAATTGTGTTTTAAATTTTTGAGATAGAATGAATTAGTTTACTACAATGAGAAACACATGAAAAATGGGCAAAATGCATTTGTGCTAAACCAAGCTCCCTTTTTAAAGTCATGTAAAGCTCACTGTGTGAACAGAAGGCAGCAGACACTATACACCTTGTATGGCTTTTAGAATCATCTCACACGACACTTTTATAGAACAACATTGTAAATACAGATGGGAGGAGGTGTGCAAGCATCTAGTAGAAGGAAACCACGGTGGTCATTAGTCTTTATTCATCAAAATACAAAGACATCTCAGATCTGTTTCAAGATAGGTCCTGAGTTCTGTTTTGTCTACTATGTTCACTTACAACTTAAATGACATAACATTTATGCTTGTAACATCTGTGCTACAAGAATTGATAACCTCAAAACAAAGGCAAAGGGCTGCAAACACTAGGAAGGATGAGATCAGACCCCCCAAATCCTACTGACAAATTGGTCAGGTTGTCCAAAAAACCAACCAGGAAAAATACAGTAGTGAGAAACATATTATTCTTGGGAAACAGAATGAAAAATGAATAAACTACACTGAATTTTGGACTGGACAGGAATACAGCATCTTAGGTTTGTATGGATAGCAAACAACATAAACCAACAGTGCAACACCACTGCCAGGAATGTGTTTAATTCTGGAGCACCTTAACAGGTGTGTCATATATAAAACAATTTGATTTCTTAAATTCCCATAGTACTGAAGCCCCAGTTGCATACTGTGTCTGGTCCTGGCTGAACACCTTAGAAACATAAACACAGCTGAAGAGAAACAAGAAAATAATAAGAACAAGAAATGTATAAATCAAACCCTTTGAGAAAAAGCTGAAAGAATTAGGTATGCCTAGTCAAGAAAAGCTTCAAGCCAGATGCAGCTTTCTGATATATACAAGAACTAATTACAGAGATGTTGATCAGCCATCCTCTATGGCTCCAGTAGAAAGACATGGAGTCAACTTGATTTGCAACAAGAAATGCTTAAAAGATTTTGCTGATCAGCATTCCAGCTAAGGATTTTTCAGCAATGGAGCAGACTGTCTAGGGGGGCTGTGGAATCTCTTCCACTGGATTTTTATAAGAACACAATTTGATAAGCATGCTGCTACTAGCCTTGATATGTTTAGTCTTGATGCAGTACAGACTGGACTGGGTGATCTTTTGGAATCCCTACCAAACATAGGTTCCACAATAGATATAGTTCAGGAAATTCTAACTGGAAAGATAATTACAAACTCTGCATGTTGATTGATCAAAATCTGTTTTACTAGTGAGCTCCACTAAATAAACAGAAAAGCCAAGAAAACAGTAAAACGTTCCCAACAGAGCTCTAAGTTCAAGAAAAAATCACAAGTATCAGACGATGAGATTTTCCAGTGACCCTTTTAATTTCTGTCATTATTTCACTGGTACATTACCCACATCAGTTCCCTCTTCCATATCACCAGTGAACTAAAGAGGTGGTAGCTTGGATTACCAGGTAAATTAAAAGTCAGGTTTTACCCATACATAAGACAGTTGGGTCGTGTGTATGACTCGTAAAGAAACAATTTAATTTTCCAAGGAGCTGAGGGATTGACAGCTTTTGCATCTGGTTACCTACTTTGTAAATTATAGTCTCTGTGTAATATACAATAAATGAAATTTTAGCATTGATTTATATTTTATGTTATCACTTTTTCCTTTGTTGTGTTCTCTTAAGTTTTCTAAGTATTGGCACTACTACTGTGTATCCAGAGATGCTCATAGGTGTCATAAACATTCACTCTCACATTGTCCTCTAAAGTGTTTCTCAAGTTAGTGCTCATTTATTCTTAGTAAAATCATATGCCATCTTCTGCAGTGTCACCACAGTTGCTTTCATTTACAAAAATACAAAATTCAGGTTAGCACGTCAGAGCTTATATGTTACTTAATTTTCTTCACCTTTCATTAACTGCTGCTTTCTAAGAATTCCAGTTGCACATTTGTTTTGGGAAACTTTATGATCATCTCATGGACCACTATTAATTCTACTTTGCAGTGCAGACCAGCAAAACTAAAGATTACATTAAATGGCTACATTCAGCAGCTGAGATATAAATAATCTTGCAAAAGGTCCTTTGTAATGTAATGACCAAAGTACAGATTAATCTAACCCCACCCCTTTTCATGTGTGTGTGTCTAGAAGGTGGGACAGAAACCAACCTCCAAGGCCCTTCAATCTTCCACTCTAGGAAGAAAAAAAAAAAAAAAAAAAANTGTTTAAAAAAAAAAAAAAAAAAAAAAAAAAAAAAAAAAAAAAGGAAACAAAACCATAAGTAAATTGACTCTCATAATAGGAAAAAAACCCCAAAACCAAACCGACCAAACCAAACCAAGCCTTTCTTCATGCTTTCATTGAGATAGTAGCTCTTCCTATGTTTTTTCAAAGCTGGTTCTGCTCCTTCTTTTGCTGATTCCCTAACATCCTCTATGTAAAAATAATGCAAATAAACACCCTCTTCTATTCCTGATGGGACTTCTCCCTGTAGTGAAATGGCAATTATCCAGCCCTTGCACAATGTCTGCATTGCAAAGGTAGCCTGTGGCCTACCCTTAGGAACTGCACAGCTTAATACCTTGACTCTGGCACAGAAAAAAAAGAAAAGAGGAGGAGCTTAATAGGAAAATATTCTCTTAAAAGCCAGCAAAAGAAGAATTCAGTTTGAAGTCAGAAGCCTAGCCACCTTTATTCCCCAAACACATTCAAATGGCTAAGTAGCAAGTTGAGTCTCCCAAATTAATTTTTGACTCCACAGAGAAGCATTTTCTGAAGAACTGAAGACCTGTGCCTTTCTTTGACTGCCAGCTATTAATGTAGTTTGCCATCTATAGTCTCTGTACTCAGATAAGAAGTTTGTGGTAAAAATCAATCATGCAATCAGAAAGAAAGGTGAACTTATATCTCAGTATGTGGAATATCTTTGATGGGCTGACTTCTTTCTTAAAAAACCTAGAATACATAAATTGGGCCTGTAAAGAAACAAGTAGTCATGGGAATAGACGTTAAAGATACAAACATACCTTTCTCTCAGCTCACACACCTTTCTTGTTTGCAGAAGCCACTACGGAGATGTAAAAATGTAGACAGACCGATAAAGAGAGTTTTCTTTTCTGAAGATGATTCACTTCTAATACTTTATTGGCATGATGGGTCTGGCAAGTACTGCCAACACAAACAAGATATAACCCTTGAGTGTTTCTGATAAGATGTCAACCATCTGCTTTCCTATCGGGTGGCTGAATCAGAGATACCTCTTAACACCTCTCCCTCTGTCATAGTAGCTCTTGACAAATCTGAGTGAGGGAACAAATTAATTGCTCCTTATGAGCACTGGGTGAGACCTGAATAAAGGCACAGGTGGGAGGAAGATCCAGACTTGCACGCCCCCTCCACATGAGTCACCCACGAGTATGCACACACATCCAGCCTGCCTCCCAGTCACACATACGTGTGTCCATATCATTGCAAGTTTAGGATTTTAGGAACTTAACACATTAACATGATACTAGCATTCTAAGAGTTAAGGTAATCTGGGTTTGTGTGTTGCATTTCCATTTGTGCTTCATTCTAGGTCAGCAAAGTTGTTGGAAACTCTATCAGAGACTTGAGTGAGCAAAACCCAAGACTTTTAAGGCAAAGGGAACACCATGTTGTAGAGACTACAGGTTTCTCTTGTTTCTGTTTCACATAACTTAGAACACACTGAGTATGTTTAGTAAATATCAGAAATGGACTCTAGCCACAGAATTTGAGAGAAACTCTGATCTGCATCTAAACTTTACATATTCAAGGAACACCTCTTCCTTCAGAAAGATTGTAAATTTTAACACTTAAAGTTAGAACCCTAAGGACATTTTCTTAATATCTAATGTTATTATCAGATTCAAATGCAGAATGGTCAGTCTATTTTGCTGTGGCATAAAAACTAGAATGATAAAATTAACAAATCAAAAGAAAAATTTAAAACCATTCCTCAGATAGAACTTAATTAGGTCTTAATTTTCTACTATATTCTGAAAAATTTTCTCTGCTTCCTCTAGTCTGTTTAGAATTAATTGCCATAATCTTCATTTACTGTTTCAGTCTCACTTGGCTTATAGTCTCTCTCAGTAAGTGATATGCTTCTCTTCCAAAGTACTCCAATCATTATATCATCATACAATCTCTATCTTTTCTTTTAGTGACTCCATAAAGGTGTTACTCTTGAAAACACCTTATGCATTATGTAGCAGAAAGAAAAAAATATTCATCACTATGTCCTCTTATATTATGGAGTGAATCATCAGGATAGTGATGTGTGCTTCTGCTGAAAAAAAATTTTGACTGCAACTCCTGTACAGCGGCAGGGTTCTGCAGTGCTGTCTTCCAAAAGCCCTTTTGTGTAGCTAACAGACAAAATTAAGAATTGTTTTGCAAGAATTCCACTATTTTAATGAATCTGTGATTTCCTCTTTCTTTCATTTTGGTTTTTTTTTTCCCTTGATTCCATAATTTGCTTTTCCATGCAGATGTTATAAGACAGTATTTTCAGATATGAATGGGATAAAACTTTGCATGGGATAAAACTCTGTTGTGCACACAGAAAGTTACGTACCTTTCCCACAAGAGCTGGTCACTACAGCCATCAGAGTTACTGTTTCACTTCATCCCCAGACACAACAGCTCACTCCCACTTAGATTTGCCTGCTCTCTTGCACACACACAGAGCCATTTACTTACTATAATTTTCTCACACAAACACCTTCCCTAATGGGTAGCAGAGTCTGGCAGCTTATGTTTGCAAGGAACATTCGATAAGTAGAAACAAAGAATGAAAATCGCCGGCCTTTTTGGGTCACCCCCCAGGATGAGCTAAGCCTTGGCTGTCAGAATTGCTTCCCATGCCAGAATTTCATAGTGATATTTATTTTTACCAGGCATTTTAGACTTTTTTTTTGTTTGGCATGAGAGATCCTGCAAAATCTGCCAGAAATGGCTGTTTTTCTTCTCTGCATCATTAGTGGGGCAGCATTCCAACAGAGAAGGGTCACTCACTTGGTACTTAAGTACTTTTAAAGATGTTGTCCTTTCCTTCCTGATGAGATAATGGGAACAAAAACTGGAGGAGAGTCTTTCAACAGTTTCCTCTTACAAAAAAAAGCCAAATTTGCTTGCTAAACACTAAACTCAAAATCAGAATTTGGACAGTGCATTTAATACATGCCAGGAATCTATTATACAGCTTACAGCTACCATTGATTTGAAAATGAACATGTGGCCTCCATGAGCCACAGAATCTGTCATACTACTATTCCCTTTTCTCATAAGCACATCAGACAGAATTCAAAAGTACTCCTATGACTGAGGAGTAGGAGAATATGTCAAGGGTTTTTTCCCCCCACCAACTTGTATTTAAAATACAAGGATCTTGGAGCTTGTTTAGACCTAAAGCATCAAGTGAACATTAAGTTCATCAATACAGACAGATCTCAAAATCAGGTCAGATCTCTCTTTACTTTCTTTCTGTCCACCAGTTCAAGAGGGAAATAAAATCTTAGCAATCCAGATTAAAATGCAGTTAAATTAGTAAATAAAAGAAGAAATTATTATGGCATAATGTTCACAGCACACTTTCTTGTATGCTTATGATATCTTACTAGTTTAAGTATATTCCTGACTTAGGACTTCCAGGTACAATTAGTGGTGTCGCAGTTAAACTTTGTAATGGTGCAAATGCTGGCTACTTAAGAGAGCTGTTGCTGTTATCACGTTCTATCACTAGCTGGAAAACACATAGTTGTTTCCAGAATTCATCTTGTGGCAGATGTTAGGAGTGAGAAACTTTGTGAATCTTATTTCTCTAAAGATCTTAAAGAGCAGTGTAAGTCCTATCTGCTTGTCTAGGTTTTGCCTGAAGAGGTAAACCAGTATTAGTTCTGCACTATTTGGGAAAAATAGTTCATTTACTGGTGCAAAACCACGGAGACATAGGTGAACCACATGAACATTTTATTCAGTTTGGGAAGGCTCAGATTAGGAGAAGCACTAGAAGTGCTGGATCTTTTTCTGTAAATGACTCCTGAGGAACTAACAGTATAAAAATAGGGATTTCATCACATAATTTCATTGTGGTTTTAGCTGACCTTTTTATTTAAGATAATCTTATTTTTAGTGCATGTGTTTAGAGAGTTTGGTCATAATTCATATAAATAATTATTAAATCAAAAGTTTAATGAGGGGTTTTATGGGTTTGCCACTGACTCATAAATGAATCATACAGCTTCAGTGCTATTGATTTTTAAAATGATTTACATAATAGAATTATAATTTCACTTACAAGATTTCCAATAATTTACATAAATAACAGCATGTGAAGCTATTATGCTCCATTTCTTCAGATCTCTCCTCAAAACTTACCTCTGCTACGGTGCCCAAAATAATAGATTATCAATAGAGATTGACAGTTGTTTAACTCAATGTTTTTCTCCTCACAGTATAATTTGGTTTTCATGTGTCTTTTTGTTAGCACACCTGCAATTTTATTAATTATTATGTACAAGAAAAAGCTCATATGGAAAATATGTGGGAAGCCTTGAAGAAAACAAAGCATTACCAAACTCAGAAAAGCTGAGATCTGCACAAGACAGGCTCTTAGCTAACTGTTTTAAAGTAGAATAAAGCTTTGGATGCTCAAAAGATGAACAAGAAAGGCTAGAGACATTTTCTTAGTGTTTCTGTGAAACTGTCTTACATTGATTTCATAGTCAGATGGAAGAATACCGAAGGCGCCCACAGCTTAGCTCTTTGTACATTATAGTTGTAATACCTAAAAGCAACAGCATTTCCAACAGTCACTTGAAGAAAAAAAAGTTTGTTTCCTCTAATACATCTAACAGGCTGTATTGTAACTATTTCAGTAATAATTGTTAAAATTCTAAGCAAATGAAACATTTCATTCCAAGAAAAGTAATAGAAGCCAGACAAAGTGACTCAGTCTGTTTAAAACGAGGCATTTCCTCTGGAATTTTTTTCTTGATATCTAGTCCTGTTTATTATTCTATATAATAGTCTCTCTGAAAGAGGAGCTGTTTCTCAGGAGAACTTCGTTTAATAAAAGGAAAATGTTTCAGTTCACCATTGATAGTATAATTTAGAAAGATGAACATAAAATTAGCAGCGAGTAAGCTAAGCAGTTAATATAGTGGGTGCAATATATGTGGTTCTGGAGAAAAACAGAAATCTGATTTTAGCTAAGCTGCTGAGAAACACTTACAAAATTTACACAGAAAAGAGTTTTTCAGTCCATGCATCTTAACATAATAAAGACATTTTACTCCATGACATAATTTAAATTACAGCACTAACTATTTTCAAACTTGTGGTCACATGGACTCTTATATAACTAAGTTAGCCCAGTTTACTAAATGTATGGTTTGTGAAATTCTGCTTAAACCTCACTTCAAAGTGAATTAAGATAAATCAAAGTAACATTAACTCTGAAAGAGGGTGTGCACAAAATGTACCAACGTAATCTAACTGATCCTCCTTGAAAGACTGATTTGGGTACCCAAATGTCCCTGGTAAACAAAATGCAGCAATTTTAGTCAAGAGATTTAAGCACCACCATGATTGCCAGGGTAGATGGTAAAAGTATACTCCATAGGCTTACCCTAAAGTGAGATCTGTAATCTCTGGTAATCTACCAAGGGGCTGTGACAAGGAAAAATAAATTTTTTCACCATCATTTTTCCAGCTAGGTCCGAAAGAACATTAAGCCCTTGTTAGATGTGCCCCTCTGGGGGCAGCTACTGAACTTGCAGATGGTGTCCAGTGGCCCAGAAAAGCCTTCTCAAGTTATTAAAATGCACTAGTCTAGGGTTCTAAAATCAAATTGGTAAAAGAAACTTAACACAAATGGCCAGGCTGGCAGCATTTCTCCCTTTTCAGGTCATGAGAGTGAGAGAACAGGTGAGTGCTGCTGATCTGTTATGTCACCTAATCCTGGCTCTGGCAAGCCCAGAGAGAAATAATAGTAAACACGGAAGTCTATAAATGGCTCCAGAAATGACATCTTGTTTTTATATAATTTTCTTTAAGTCATTAACAGTCAGGCACCACTACTACTGAAACTTACCATTACTAAAACCGCAAATGGGATCAGTGTCCGAAAGGTTTCCCTTAGCCAGTCTGAAGGCAATAACAAAGTCCAACCTATAGAGACCAAAGAATAACAAGTGAAAAAAGAAAAACCAAACAAAACAAAACCAAACAACAACCACAAAACAAAACCCAAAAATCAAACAAAAAACAAAACAACAACAACAAAAAACCACCACCACCACCACCAAAAAACCCCCCAAAACCAAAAGGCAACAAAAAACCCCCAAACCCACAAACAAAACGAGCAACACCCAAAAAAACCCCCCAAAAAGTAAAAAGCAGAGAGATGTCAAAATGTAGTATTCCAAACTGGACTATAAAGGCCTCTTGTAAATCAGTACTCCAGATACTGATCAAGGCTAAATGCTGGTTTACAGACATGGTTTAAACAACAAAAAGGAAACAGTGCACAGCCTGTTGAAGGCTCCTACCAGCTCAGCTGACCAGCATTATGGAAGAGGTTTTTAAACACCAGTGACACTGTTTATGTTTGTAAAAACACTATCCTGTGTTTTCTCATTCTGCTTGAATATATCCACTTCCTTTCTAAATTTTGCTGTATTTCTGGCCTCAAAAATATCTTGTATCAATGTATTCTATGATCTAATTGTATCTATTACTAAAAAAATAGCCCGTATTTAAATTTATAGCCTGTAACAAAATGCACGAACTGCACAACTGAACAAACTGGAGTTTTGAATGAGTTTCATTGTAGCACAAATAATTTTAGATAACATCATTTCTTATGTTATGCTTATCCTCTTTAAGGCAATCTTACATTTTTTCAATCATTCTTCATGCTGGAATGTCTCATTGTCTGCTCCCTAAACTATTCTCTCTGCTCATATTTGAAATATTTATAGCTAAGCCATATGCTTTTAAAGACAGAACGAAAGACAGAGGAGTGGTCCAGGCAATCTTATGTGGGATATTAATAGTTAAGTTATAACATCCTGTTTGCCCTTTTTAATGTGGCTGTCCTTTAAATATATATTCAAGTTGAGTTGCCAATGCCTCAGCATTTTCCTCTAGTGGAATAAAGGCAGACCATATGCAAGTACAAATGGTTCATTTAATTTCTGTTCTTTTGCATTTGTCATTAAAAACATAGACAACACCTGCAGTTGATTCCCAGAATTACATCCTGGGCTGGCCTTTTTCTAATGGTGATGAAAGAAACTGCAAAGTACTTTGAGAATTTTAGCCACATCAGCTTCTGGGAAAGAGAAGCCCAGCTGGCTTGCTTCCAGCCACATGAAGAGCTCTGCCTCTCCTACATCCCTGGTACCGTGGACATTCCCAGACAAATTCCCAGCCAAGAACAGAAAGAGCCCTGTGACTCAGGACTTTTCTGCTCATTTCCGCTTGAATCTACAGAAGGGACAATTCCTGATGCTCCTCATACCTCCCTCTCCTGAGCACAAGGGATGCAAAAATCCAAGCTCTGAAATGGTATGGACGGAAGGACACAACTTTCAAGGATCTCCTTGGTCACACTTTCAGTCCTTGCTCTCTGAGACAGGGCTGCTGCATAGTCTATTCATCAGCTTCATTAACCACAACTTCATTATATTACCAAAACTGAAGTCTATTCATAGTCTATTCATTAACCATTTCATTAACCACTGGAAGTGGTCACAGCACCAAGCCTGGCAGAGTTCAAGAAGCATCTGAACAACGCTCTCAGGCACATGGTGTCATCCTTTGGTGTCCTGCACAGGGCCAGGAGCTGGACTCGATGATTCTAATGGGTCCCTTCCAACTCACCATATTCTATGATTTTAACTTATTACAATTCATCTTCAAATGAAGGTCTTTCCCCCACAGCTGTTGTCCTAAATAGCCCCTAGCAGTAGACATCTTCTTGTTTCCAACCTAAATCTAATCAGAGTGACTTCACACGTGCCTTTCCTCTTGCTATTTCGGCTCTTCAGCCTGACTCGCTCTTGCCCCTCTGAGGTGTCCCTCGGCCCTGTAGCAGCTGCCGAGGGCATCGCACACCGCGCCCTCCTCACAGTCCCTTCCTCACGGCCCTGTCAGCAGGCTCTCAGCAGAGACCCTTCCCCCGGCCTCTCTCCGTGCTCCCAGCCTTGTCCCAGCCCCTGAGGGCGCGGGCGGCGGGGCTGGCGGGCGGCGGGGGCGGCTTTGGGTGCGGAACTGTGGCGGCGAGGGGCGTGTTCCCAGCCGAGGCGAGCGGCCGAGCAGCGCCGGGCGCGTCGGGCGCCTTGGAAACGGGCGGAAGCCGGGAAGGAGCGGCAGGAGGAGGATGCTGAGCCCCGAGCGGCTCTCGCTGCCCGGGCCCGAGTACCTGGGTGAGGAGCGGCGCGGCGGGGCGGGGAAGCTTCCTGAGGCTTCTCTCCCCGTGGTGTGCTGCGGCCCGGCATGGGGAGGGCTCGGCGGGGCCGTAGTGGCTGCGGGCCCGCGCGTCCCTCCCTNCAAGATACTGTTCGGTAATAACTCTTATAAAGGTATACATAATTTTCTCTGGTTTCTTGTACAAGGGAAGGTCAGAAGTGGAATGGATTGGTTTGTGCTACTTGTTCCATCATGATTTTGCCATTTCTTTAAGTCAAAATGTAACAAGAGTATAGAAACACTGCTATAAATGAAAACCTGTCTTGCAGGGGGTACTAGGCTAACAGAGTTTTGTTTAACCATTTAGCCATTTAAAGGAGTGATCTAAGTCGTCTTAGAGTAGAATCTCATTGTGCTGCTGCTGCTAGGGTGCTGTCAGTGCTTTGTGCATACCTGCATTAACTGCAATGCTATTCTGTGTCAAGGAAACTCAAGGCAGAAATAGGTTTGTTTACTGCCCTACTCGGGGCGATTCTCATGGGACTCACTTTGCTGAAGTTCTTATTGCTGATTTCAGTTGTGGAGCTTTGGGTGTTTGAGAACAGTATCACAGTGCCATGCAGACACACACATTTCCTTTAACACCCTTCAGGTTTGTGCTGTTCTGTCACACCACCTCAGCATTTTCAGCCTACGTGCTTATAGAGAAGTTCATAACTTTTCTAGAGTTGCTCTGGGTTGAAACCTGCAAAATTTCTTTTCCTTAATGAGCCAACTTAGTTTTAGGTTGTTGTGATTGTTTTTATTGAAATAGGCACTTTTAATTGTGTGAAACTTGTCAGTAAGGATTGAATCACTCAAAACAGTCTAGAAAGCAGACTAAAAATATTTAAAGTGTAAGAATAAACCAGTTTTGTGTGGCACATCTGAAGGTAAGACCTGAGATTTCTTAGGTATACAAGACTGTTAGATGCAAGCAGCTTTACTTGCCACTTAAGTGAGCCTCCTTTTATCTCTCTTCCACATGCTGATTTGGAATTCCCTTCTCATTTTGTACTACTTTCTAAATTATTCTGACACATGTGTGACCGTGTTAGGTTGAGGATTAACTAGTATAAGAGTCTGTTCTGTTCATCACTTAGTGTGACCTTCGGTTTAGATTACAGTATCTGTGGTCTGTTTAGAGGGGGGAAGCATATTCTTATTAGCTGTAATATTACCAAAACCAATGTTTCTGTCTTTGTGAGACTTTGTAACTTACCAAACTGCTCACAGATCCTAAGAAATTTAGTGTGTATTAGCAATAGGAAAGTGGTTAAAAACCAAGACAAAATAACCCCCAACTCCCCTTCCTCCCACCCCAAATAAATACCCTTCCCCACATGTTTTTCTAAGTTGCTTTTCCATTTTCTACATTGGCATTCTGAAATCACCATTATTTGGATTTGTTCTATTGTGGACCTCAAAGTCTTGTAAATACAGTTGTCTGAACTGGGGTTGTAAGGAACGGTGATAAATTTCACTTCCTATAATTTCATTCTAAAGTTGTGTTGCTCTAGGTTGCCACATAAGGTATTACTCTGAGTCTCACAGAGCAGGTGACCCTGCCTTTTCTGAGCTGGAATGGGTAACTCCCCCAAACTCTGTTTCCCCCTTCCCTTTTTCATTATCAAAACCAGGCCAACACATTTGAGCAGCCAAAATAACATAATGTGCTACTTGCTGTGTTACTCATCCCCCCCTTTTTTTCCCCTCTGTTTGAGATGATTCTTTTACATCCATTATAATGCTAAGAGGGAAATAAAAAGCAGTTGTGAGTTAAAATAGGAATGAACAGGGAGAGAATTAAGTATTCACTTAAGATGAAAAATAATTGCAAAGCTTCGGCATGCCAAAATTCCTGGAAAATAAAAATCAGGGCAACGTATCTCATGCCGCAATGAGACAGTAAGTAGAAGAAAAGAGATGACCATTACTTAGTGAATAGGAATGGAGATGAGGCCTGGAGACCTGGCAGAATGGCTGCAGTGAGGATGATGCTGTTACAAGCAGGACATTATAAACAGTATTTTCACTGAATAAACAACATGTATTGTTTGGGTATAGTGATGATAATGTGTTTCTCATTTGATGGATGAGACTGGAACTACAGTAGGCAAAATGAGGCCTATTTGAGACACTTTTTCATGCCTTCTTCATTATGGTTTAATAACTGGTGATTGCTCGGTTATTTATAGCAGGCAGTGGAGCACTTAGTGTATTGTTCTGCTCATGCAGCTGTCTCTGAAGCTTCATATTGTATTACTTCCCTGCTCCCCTTTCCTGGTATGGAGAAAAAGCAGTAGAGTACTGCAAATTTCCAAACTTCTGTTTTCCTTTGTATTTTCCTGCCTTCTACTACCCAACTCCAGGATGTTGTTTCTTGTCCTTCTTTGCCAGTATAAGGCATGTAAGAATGCAAATACTCTGCTAGGGAAGTGCCTTATCAGTAAAGCATGGGCCTATTAGTGCCAGAAACACAGTTATGTTTCCTCATTTCTCTCATAAAAGGTTTTGGACTTAATGATTAGAAAGAATATACATGCTCTTACCAAAGTGAGACGCTGCCAACGGAGAACATCAGTTGTGTAGAGACTTTGCTAATGCCTAAGGCTTACTCTTCTTCTGAACAATCTTAAGAAATATTGATCTGTAAAGTACAACTACAATTGTTTCCTTTAACAGCATAATCAGTGCATAGGCTACATTGTTATTCAGACATCTCAGCTGACCCTGATTCTCCTCAGTATAGATATTTGGTGAACTTCTGTGAAGCATTGTGCCTGAAAGAGCTCATGACCTAGAAAAAGAGAAGAGAATACCTTTTTTTAAATTTTATTTCATGCTCTGTTGTACAGATAGGAGAACTGTAATGCAGAAGATGAATATAATGCATAAGAGTTTGCTTATAAAAATGTTAGTTAAATTGGAATCTTCTTAGACTCAGTCTAGTGCTTTGGCAAAAAGATGGAGGTTTCACCCCCAAACTGCTGTTGCACGACAGGACTTCCACCTTAGCTCGAAGGATACGGGTGAAATCTGATCCTGATTTAGGTCGAGTTCCAGAACTGGTGAGTACCGTCCTTCCGCCTATGTCCCTCTGAGTATGACTAGGTAGGGAACCACTGGGCTACTTAATGCCGTGTAACAAACTGGAATGACAATTACTTCCACAATGTTAATAATTACACTGCATAATTTTAGATTTAAACAAAAACTTCCAGAAACCCCAACCAAACAAAAAAAAGAAAAGATAGCTCAACAATTTGCTTTGGTGAGGGGGTGGTTTGTAGCAGCTGTGTGACGCCTTTGCGGGAGGCAGTCTGCTGGAAGGACTTGCACAATTAAGTCAGTCTGTGTGCACTAATATGCTTATTGTTTGAAACAAATTCTCAGCTATGGTCAAGATTAAATTATAAATGGAAATGTTCCTTAAATTTTTTGTTGAAAGTGATTTTGAAACTGTGAACATATGAAATAGGCTATAGTTATGCTGTGTGACCCCTTGGCATGTGCTCCTGAGCAACAGCACGTCTCACGTTGTGTGATACCTCTGGTATGACAAGCTCTACTTGTACTTATATGTTCTGTCCTTCTAAAAACATTTCGCTTTTGAGTGTTAATAGGAAATTACACTGTGAAGCTGTGCACAGCTGGAAGGAACTATGACTGTATAGAGATGTAGCATTTAGGTTAATTGTTTTGTTCACTTACTTCTCTTTCCCAGGCCATTTCTTAGCAACATCTGAAGAGATTAAGCCCTTAATGATATCGGAAAAGATTAAAAAGAGCATCCTGAAAAAACATTAATGCTGGAAAAATTTCCAGAGTTGATGTGATTTTGTTCTTGCAGTTTGTATCCTTACGATTTCTCTCTTGCGTCATTATTGTTTTGGTAACGTTTGCATGAAGTTGATTTTATGTTACTACAGATGTATCTTTCCAATGTGTGTAATATGGTAGTGTCCTCAGTTAGGCTCCAGTTTAGAACAAATACTGAAAGGGTATTTAGCTATTACCTTATGCTCTCAGAGTATATGTTCTCATAGATTAAAAAATGCCAGAAATATTCCGGATACATTAAAGCTTGTTATGCTCTTGAGCTTCTGATAACTGAAATCAATCGTAACATTAATTGCATCAAGTAGTGTGTATTTTCAGCACTTCAGCTGAGGAGGAGGTAAATAAGTAAGAAAAGCTGGTCTTATTACCCAGGAATTCCTGCTCTTGGTTTTTCAGCATATTCAGTTATGCCAGGAATGACCCCAACTTAAAAAAAAAAAAAAAAAGCCCTCTTGTGTGCATACAGAACAAATTGCTTTGATAGACAGCTCTTGCTTCAGAAGAAGTCACGTCTCCTGAATAGTTAAGCAATAATATATCCAGATGATTTGATAATAATTTTGTAAATAAAGACTTACTTCTGTAAGTAAGCTGCGGCTCTGTTCTGCTTCTTCAGACAAGGTATGGGATGTTTTTTACTATCTGATACCAATTTATTCCAATTATACTCTTTCTTCAGGTCCCTTGGTACACTTTGTTTTTAAGTTGCAGCATCTGCTTTTGATTTTTATTGTGTCTTCTGGTCATCACATATTTGCTATTCCTTTCAAGTATGACAGGCAGCTTCACTTCTCAGTAAATGTGCTGATATACTAATCTTCAGGTTTCTCTGCCTTTGGAAAACTCAATCTTGTTGGAAAAAAAGCTTCTTGTCACTGTAGCATTAGGCAGCTGTATCTAAGATGTAAAACTGGGAAGCTAAGATGCAAAACCAGTATGGCTAATGTGATGGGGTTGCCAGTAAGTCCTGAAGTAAGCATCACCTAATTGATGCAAACAGTACTGTGGCACTTCCAAGATCTTAATCCTCTCCATTCTACTTGGATAATAAAACCATTACATATACACAGTATCATGACTTAAAGGTGACATCTATTTCCTTCCTTCCTCCTGAATTTCTGGCTCTTAAGAATTTCAGTGCATATATTCTGTTTCATGCAGTGATATTATTTGCATTAAAATTTCCTTCAAGACTTTTCAAATATCAATGCTTGTTCTTACAACATTTGTAATCAAAGCTACAAAGTAGTGGATTGTGCTCATCAGAAGATTGAAACAAGTAACTTGGTGGCTTACAAAAAGACTATTTTTACTATTTTAAATACATATGCAAAATTATTTGGTGTGGTTATGGCTAAATGGAATTAGTTGTGATTGTCTAATCCATTGTAGAGAAATCCGTAGAGATTGAGGATTGACTGTGGATGTAATCCTCATTATGCCTTGTAGTTGTAAGCTGAATATTTTTATGACTTGGTCTGGCCATGCTTGAATTAAACAGCCACTGCTCAGCCCTGAATTTGGTTCTGAGCCAAAAGTGCGTTCATTCTAAAATTCATTTTAAACACTGGGCATGTGAGTGCTGGTGGGGTGTGGGCATGTGAGTATCAGAGGCCATTCTCTTAAGTGCTGCAGGAGGCTGCTTTGGAGGAGATGTACATGTTGCTACTGACTGGAAGAGGCTCCAAGTATAGCATCACTGCTAGTGGTTTAGTGATAAGAATTAAGATATTCTCCGCAAAGGTATTTACTTAACATCAGGTTAGGAGCTGCCTGAAAAATCCTCTGTGAACTTACTCTGTCATATTCCTTTGTGAAAGATGACTGTTAGTTTTTAAATCTGACAGCAAAGAGTGTGGCACCTACCAAATGAGTGTGGCAGGCACGCTGGCTTCCTCTTTGGGGTAGTTGCCTGGGATTTCAGAATTGAGTTTACAGAATATGGATTGCATCGGAAAGTTCTGTACGAGTAGGGAACTTCTGTTACAATAAGCCTGAAAGAAACAAATGCCGAGGATGATGTCCTGATGTAACACATCCTGTATGGGAACTGCAGTATACTGGAGTTCTGTCAGGAAGAAAATTAGTAGAGACAGCAAGCTGTAATAGCACAGTGGCATGAGTATTTGGGCTTCACATTCTGATTTGGACTTGCTGCCTTCTTATTACAAAGTGGGCCTCAAAAACATGAGCAACATGTATACCAGTACATCATTATCCCTGAATTTTCAAAAACTATTAAAATGTATGAATCATCTAGTTTATTTTGCCTAGAACCCCGCAGATTTTTGACTATGCTTGCATAAACAGTTAATGTTCCGGTATGGTTCCCGTGTTTGTTATGGAAAGTACCATTTGTATAAATTAAGGAACTGCTCTTTTGCTATAACCAGACTCCTGGCACTTTATTTTGCCTCTCTGGCCTGCTAAAACCTGCCTGCAAATTACATTTTGTTCTATGAGTTTTCTGTATAGTATAACGTTAGTTGGGTTATGAAACCTATTACTTGCATTGTTCCATGGAGCTGGGCAGTCAGTGAACAGGAAGCCAGAGCTGGGATTTGGTTTGGCAGTGAACTGTGCTACCTGGAAAAGAGCACAGCAGCCAAAGGGACAAAGAGGGAGACTTCTCAAGGAGATTTCAAGTGCTGTTTTCTTTTAACTTCTCTGCTGGCAGATTTCTTTCCTTCCCCACACCTCTACCCACTCTTCTGGGAAATAGGGAGCGAGGCTCTCTCCCGGGATCCTTAGGCTGTGCAACAAAAAGCTTAACAAAAATACCCTTTTACAAGCAATTGTATTCAATAGTGACCTCTGTATTTTTGTGTACATGTTGAAATGTCAAACAAATGTCTAAAATTCTATGTTGAAAGTTAATTTATTTTCCAGGAGCAGATTCAAAGGTATTTATTATAGAGGTCAGCCACACTGTGCTGTGTACCACTGTGGGATCATGCCTGTCTATTCCCAAAGGCTTTTAGGGGAGGTTTATGACTCTAAAAAAGGCAAAATAACAGAAATATGGTTCATTGATAGGGACTATTCCATGAAAGGAGTGTATACTGCCCCAGAAAGTCTTGAGAATGGTTTTGCAGTTGAGCAGAAGTCTGTTGCAGGCTGAGATGAGTGGGAGCCTGTCTGCTAGTACCATTTCCTGGCTTAATCTGGTACTGCTGACACCTCAAGAGGGGCCTGGGGAGACGATTGCTGAGTGTAAGATGGACTGCTTCAGGAGGAGGGAGGAAGGATGGGCTGAAGTGAAGTTACCCAGTTGTTGCTATCTTGAGCCTATGACTGAGCTGCACGGACTCATTCTTCCCTCAGGGGACACAGGTGCGCAGAGCTATTTTTCTTTAATCGCTCACATAAATTAAATTTATTCCTTTGCATTAAAATAATTAAATAAAGCTACACCCTCTATCTTTTAGTGCCAGATAATATCTTTAAACTTTTGGCTCACCATTTTGCTATCAGCTGCAAGGTATTTTCCAGGGTGTGCTTAACCAATTTTACCATTGTCCTGAAAAGTGTTCAAGGCAGAGAAATCCCCTGATAGCAATCAATATTCATGCGTACTTTTAATCACTGTATCCACTGGGAATAATCATTTCCGGGCCTCTCTTGAAGTCCACCTGCCCCACACTAAGATGAAAGGGCCTTCCATGCTGTGTATCAAATGGCACAGGCTTGATGCTTACCAGGATATTAAACACACATTAAAATGGTTTGAAGAATATTGATGTGGGGCTGAGGTTGGCCAGTTGCTGGTGAGGGGGTGATTCTGCCAAGTCTGGAGCAGATTGGCAAGGAGCAAGAACAGCCCTTGCCTTTCCTTTATTCCCTAAGGGTTTTCTCCTCCTCTTTTGAGGACATGACACTACTTGCCAAGGTGCAGTAGGATGTGTGTTTAGGATGGAGGTGTGTGCTTTGGGAACAGGGTTTGTGTGCTTTCCAGGTTAGGAATGATTTTCCTGGGTTCGTTGTAACTTGTCTTCTGATTGTTGAACTTGTAGATTTGGAAAGTCTACTGCTTGGTAGCTGGCACATCACCTCAGACTCGGCTCTTTGTTGCTCCACCTTGGTTTCCAGCCAAAAACATCAAAGGGGCTCAGTGGTAAATCTGTGCTGCTTCCTCCCTGGCAAATGCTTGTTTGGTACAGTCTGCCCCCTGTTCAAGTTCAT
>VYZQ01000764.1:25023-56381 GCA_013400655.1 Mystacornis crossleyi
TATATTGTTGTCACAGAACACTTTTCCTTTTCTTTTGTTTCTGGTGAAATATCTCCTGACCACCTGCCAGCTGGAGCATGACTGAGAAAAACATCTTGCTCTTAGCTTGCAGATGTAGCACTGCTTCCACTGGACTCTGCAAACTGATGTCTGAGATCCCCTTTTTCTGTAAAGGATGTTTCTGCTGGCTCTAACTTGAATGCCCCTGCTGGATCTTGTGTGACCCTTTCACAGTATTTATCTGAGAAGGCATCTGTGATGTGTGTGTTTGACAGGGTTGAGGTTCAGATACTGATTTTCGATCTCTTGTGGGCCTGGCAATTCAAAATACCAGCTCTGCACTGTGTAGAGCCCTGTTTTACAAAAAGGAACATTTGCTTTGTAGCTAGTAACAGGGCTGCCAGTGCTATATAGTTTGGGATCCTTGGGAAGGAAGATGTTATCATGGTGAGAAGTATCAACTTCTAGCAATGAAAGTATCTCATTTTCTCTTGCTGTCTGGATTGGCTGGAACAATTTGTTCAACTCTTTCCTTAGGGACAAATACGATACCGCTCCCTTGGCTTTCTCTGGCAGTAGACACAGGCTTTGGTATCAGACAAACTTTTGGCTTGTTCAGTCCTTTATTGCTGTACAACATTACAGAAATAAATCTGTAGAGTAAACAATGTCCTCCTCTTTAAAAAAGTCTCAATACCCTTGGGGGAGGAGGGCAGGGGGGAAGGGCCAGGAACAAGACAGATGGGATGCCCATGAGAACTAAGCCACTCACTGAAGACAGCCTTAATTGGCAACTGGGAGTAAGCTGAATTATCTGCTTATAAAAAGGAGAGATTCTTAGAGCTAGCTTAGAGCCATCAATTTTCTTTTTTCTTTGCATCTATGTATGTAGGCCTTATCACCATCATCATCTTGCTGTCATCTGCTCTGCATCTTTTCCCCTTTTCAGAGTAACTTGTTTTGTCTTGTTTGCAAGGATAGTGTAAGCTCTTCAAGACAGAAATGATATTGTACTGCATGTACTTTACAGCACCTAGCATTGTCAAATGTCGACTTTGTGTTTCATACAATTACAGTGCAAACAGTAAAAACAGTAGTGAGAAGGTCCTTAGGGCTTTGACGAGTCGTGCCAGATTCCCTTTCTGAGAGATGGAGCCATTCATTAGAATTTCTCAGTACAACTGTTTGGAGGAGGGGCATTGGGTTTTTGGTTTTTTTAGTGTTAGTTCTTTGTGTTTTAGGCAAATCAGTAGTATCTGTGAGATATTAAAACTTCTAGGATATTGCCTAAAATACTGATATTCTCTCTGATATAATCTTCTGAGCAATTGCAAAAAACCCCACAACATTTCATGTATTTTTCAAATACTGTCAGGATTCCTACATGTCTTTTGCTCTGGAGAGAAAAAGATAAAATTATCCCCCTCAATGCAGGACTGCACTGAGCCATGTGATCGGTATCAAGCTGCTGCTGTCATTGACCTAGCTGTGCAGCAGCCCTTTGGGCTGAAAATCTCAGCTGGGATAATGTGCTTGATGGTTCCTGACAGGCTTGGGATTCCTTGATCCCTAGGGCACTGCTTAAGACTGCTGTCTGCCTCTCCTTTGCTCTTCAGTTATCAGTGGAAAGGAGTGAATGTATGAACTCAGACACAGCATTTGTGCCAGAAGCTCGGAGGAGATTTTGCAGCTTATGTGAATAAGTTGCTGTGAAAGAAACATTTTGAAAGTGTCTCTCCACAGAGTATATGGATTTGCAGGACTGAATTTATTGATAAAACTTTCTGGGGAACCTACAGTAATTGCATATTTCTCCACTAAGAGTGTTGCTAATGGACACAAAGCCTTTCTGTTAGTCCCTTTGTTGCCTTCCAGTCTCACCTCTACAGAGAAGCACAGTCAGAAGGGCAAACTCTTTTTCTTGTAATCGAATTTCTCCAGCCCACCTTAGAAATGGGATTTCAATACTTCCTGTCCACTGTGCATGGGGTATGTGTTTTGTATGAAAGCTATGGAAGATCTGGGGGTTGTGGATAACTCTATTTATGATTTAAATTATGTGAATTTTGTCTGGAACCTGTAGATCTGTCACCCAATGTTTTTATAATAGAATTGCTTTATGGCAGAAACAGCATTGGGATTTTGGTATGACAGCCAGGATCTATGAACTACTGATTTTCCCAGAGTTGTTTCTTTGTAACAAACATTGCAACAAGTCCTAACCTGACAAGTATGCTGATTGGGATAACTGCTGTTGAGTAAACAGCTGGGAAAAATGCATATATTAATTTCAATAACACACTTATTCCCACTGTAGGTTGTACATGTTGCCAATAAATTAGAAAATGTAGTATTTTCTAAAAACATTCTTGAGAATCTTAGAGGTGAGTGGATACTCAGATGTGTCCCTTGCAAAGAAATACAGGAGGGATAAAAAGGTAAAGAATCTTTTTGGTAAGCAGGATTGTCTTGGAAGATTTGTAGCAAAGCAGTAACAGAATTGAACTTAAAAGAAAGCATTTATCAGTGATGCTGTGTGTGGTAATATACTCCACTTAAGAAGCTTCTCAGACTGTTTTGGTGGCAGAAGAATCTGCAGGATTTGCCATAGCATATGAATGTTAGCACTTGGTATCAGTATCTTGTCAGCACAGGGCAGTTATCCGTGATACAACTCTGCACTTATGCACTGACTTGACCAGCACTGTGCTCTTGCTCTGTCAAGAGGTAATCACAACTTCCATGTGCCGTGCGATCAGGTTGTGATGCTCCCAGTAGATATTCACTGGTGTAGCAGTGCAGTCTTTGCCCACTTCTTTCCTATTCCTTTGCAGCACGGAAGTTACGTATTTATTTGTGGTCTTTGTCGGAATAGTTGCAGCAGGAGTTGGCTGACTACTTTATGGAAACCTTATGTAGTTGGGTATATTTTATTTGTTCTTACAGCCTTGAAGGTTGAAATGCAACACATCTGCCATGAAATTGGGCTTCCTTTAGGTTAAGGCCAACTGCATACAGGCAGTGTGGATAGTTAATAAAACTGGAAAGAAAAGTTTGAAAATTCCCAAAAGCCAAAGTTCAGGAATGTGACTAATGGTACAAGTGTCAAGACCATATATATCTGAGTTAACTGTGTGTGTGCTTTTTCTCTGAGTTGACTGTACCATCCTCTCTCTAGCTTTAGTTTTAAACTCTAGTATAATTCTTGTTTATGCTTCCAATTTTTTTATTGCTTTTCATCATAGTTGTTGATATGACTAGTACAAATTTGGAGAAGTATATGTTCCCAGATGGGAGTTAAAATCAGACTTTTCGGACTTCAAATGTATGAATTTATACAATCTGGGAGATGAACAGATTGAGAGCAGCCCTGCCAAGAGTGCCTTGGGGATGCTGGTGCATGAGAGGCTGGACACGAGCTGGCAATGTGCATCACACCCTTTTTGGGATGCCACAGGGCCTTCTGTTTAGTTTTACTTTCTCCATCACTTTGCTTTTTTTTAAAATACCTGTGGTATTGTGTAGTTCCTGCCCTGTTCTTGCATTTCTTACCATGTATCCCTGCTGTGGTTTTGTTTGTATCCTTGCAGAAGTGAAAGGGTCCTCAAGTCAGAATTGGGGAGCTCTGGAAATCTTATATTGTCCATCTTCCACTCAGGAAAGGTCTGTAGTAGAGTTTGCTGTGATGCAAATTAGATATTCAATGCTGATGTAACTGTTTGACAAGCAACTTTCACCATCATTCTGGAAAATTGCTCTGTTGCGCTTGCTGAGCCACTGCTGGAATATATAGGAAAAGATGAGAAAAATAAATAGTGATATATCCACCACAGATGTAGTGGGACTACTTACAATCTTTTGCATACAATCTGCAATATGTGTATAAAGCAGAAATCTCACTTCATACTTGGTCACATGCTGCAAAGATTGGATTTCCTGCAGTTTCTCTAAGTATTTTGAAGAAAACTGTTTTAGTAATGTGAAACTGGCAACTGGAATTCAGTAGAAATGCACACGAGAATAGCAGCTTTGGAAAAGCGTAACAATGTAGAAAGTTTAGTACACATTGGTGTTCTTTCCCATATTATATAGTGGCTTTTAAAAAAATTATTCTTAAGAATTAAAGGCATAGTTTTATCATTTTCTGTTAGTAATATTTTCTTTTTAATGTTCTATTTCCCCCAATAAGGCTTTTGATGTCTCAAGCTGTAAGAGTACCACTGTTGGATAGATGATAACTTCATGAATAGCAATACCTCTCTTTGTATTACCAACTCACATAGTTTAGTTCTTGTTTTAATGAAGCACTTTGGCATGGGTCTAGGCTACTTTATGTATATAGGAGAGCAGTTTTCAAGTTCTTGGCTTCCATCTGTCTAAACCTATAAGACTTTCTATTAAACTGGAATCAAGTAGTGTAAGTTTGAGGAACACTTTATTTTTTCCCAAAAAGATCTTTAAGGAAAGGTGGATCAGAATTGAAGTTGGGGTTATTTTTTTGGTGGTGGTGGTTTGGGGCTTTTTCTCAGTTTCATGTTGTTGGAAGGACTTTTGTGTTTATTCTTAGGCTGCAAAATGTTGAGGCATCACAGAAAACCTTGAGGAACTTTCTAATGGCTTTGCTAAGAATATATGTGTTCCCTTGTGGACAAGGCCAACAAATGTAAATTTTTTCCTAAATTAGATATGCCAAACTGTAAAAATCAGCAAATGCTTGCAGCAGTGGGATCTAATAAGATCCCATAATAGGATTCCTTATCCTTTGCAGGATAAAATACCTTAACTATATCTGCATCTCCATGAATACCAAACACTAAAAGTCTTGCAAGCCTGAAAAATGCATTTTTAAAATGTGGCTTATCTTCCTTTTCTTTAAAAACTAAACTAAACATTAGCAACAAAAGTCTAGTTCCTGGAAATCGGCATGTCTTCAGAGAACCTGAGATTTTCTGTGCAGTGCCGTGTTGAAACTATACAGATCCCAGAATACATTAGCTTTAGAGACTTGCAATAACCAGGTGTCCTGCAAAATTAATGTTATTGTGTATCTTCAAGTGAATTAAACAAACTGTAGCTGGTCAACACCGTAGCCAAGCAGTTGTAGTGAGCACAAAGTGGTTTAGCTAAGCAATCTCTAAATGCAGAGTTAGCATTAATGTCAAATGACGTAACTTCATCTATATTAAGGAATTTTGGCAAGGTTCATTTGTTGCCATGATGAAAATATTGGAAGCTGCTCAGTCTTTGATGTGATATAGTTCTTGCCAAGGCAACTGAATAGGTGAGAGAGTAACAGTTGTAAATCTTTTCTTCTGAAATTCTCCAGTCAAACCAAGACTGAAACGAGCAAATACGGAATCTGTTTGCACGGCACCAGTGTTGGATCTCTCTCGAACAGGTATTCAGTTATATTTCAGTATTTTGTGGATCATCACATTCATATTATGGTTGTGCTGCTACCTTTTAAAGTAACTAAAAGGCTAATTGATAAAACATGGAACTGTCTTACAACAGTAGATACAGGAGGCTTCATGCAGAATGGAGCAAGCAGGCCTTTACTTGTACTTACACTTTGGCCTCAACTTTCTGAGAAGTCAATTTGCCGTTACTTGGCATTATACTTTGATCTCAGGAGTTCAAGATCGGTGCAGTTCCTCAATAATTTTCAAATTCATACTCCTCCTTTGGTGGTCATTTATGCTTTGGTATCAAAATCCATCTCCAGCTGATATCAATTCCATAGCTACTTTCAGAACTGTTAGACAAGAGGAAATCAGAATGTTACCTTGTGTTTTTAATAGTGTTTTTCATCTTTGTGCCATCTTCTCACCCTTGCCACAGGTTCACTGTTTGGTTTCTGTAGCATCTTGAAGCTAGTAAATGAATTCCACAGCACAACGGGGAGGACAGAAATACTTGTTGGTTAATAAAGGAAGCCAACAAATAGAGATCATGGCTGTATGATAAGGAAGCTAATAGAGGACTTGAATCTCCCATACCCTCAGAATATATAGAGGCTTATAGAGCAGTTCAGTAAAGAATTTTATTCTTGCCCCAAAATGTCAAGTTGGACCAGTTTGAACAAATACTAAATAGATTAGCTGGAAGACTTCTCAGTTTTCCATGTGTAGTTACAATTCTAGATTGGTTTATTATTTATGTATTTAGTTTAGGCTTGGGCAGGAAAAGGCAGGTTTTTTTTGAGGGAAGCTGAGTAGCAACTTGCAGTGATCTCCATAAAAGCTGGTTATAATAGTGTTCATGCAGCTGTTCCTGCGGTGTGCAACTTACACAGTTTGCTACTGTTAAAACTAAATCTCTCTTTATACCAGCAAGACCTCTCCAGACTTGCTTAAACACCATGCAGTCTGAAATTGCACCTGATCAGACTGAAAGAGCTGGTCATGGGTGATTGATGCTTATCTGTGAAGGCTTCTTTACTTTTCCCTTAAGCACCTTGGAGGGCTTCTGCAGGGCTATTTACGGTCTTTCATTGTATGCCCTTTCCCATCTTCCTGAATACTAGGCTTCCCGGCTCATAATTCTAAGAAGAAGCTTTATTTCACAGTAGAAAGGGGCCCCAATATGTGGCCTATTATATCCATATCAGCTTGCTTACCCTTTTCAAACAGCTATTGTGTTTTAATAGGGCCCTGCCTGGCAGGGGGAGTCCTTAATTCCTGCTATATAAGAATGGTCAGCTTGAGTTACAGCAAACTGCAGGATGCTGCTCTGATCAAAAGGCCTCTGTTTTTAGATTCCCGTGTCCCCCCCCGGCTCCACATTTGCCTTTTTTTTCCTTCTTTTTTAATCCTGGGCTAATAATTCAACACAGTACGGTCATTTTGGCTTGTGATTTGGAAGCCTTGAGGTGTTAAATTACTGACCTAGCATATGAAAAATTAAGGGAGGGGGACTCTATAAAAGATAAAGGCTTTCTGGGTAATAACAAGCAAGCACAGCAACTCCTTTAATCCTTTCCTTCTCCAGAATCTGTAAACTGGTCTCAGAGGGTTTGATTTGCTACAAAGCAACATAAGAAAGCTTGTTCACTGCCTACTCTGAGCTGTGTCACAGGTGGTGTGGTTCATTTCCTTCATCCCAGTACATGGAATAATCTCTGTACCACCTGTATTAAGTCTGCCATGAATACAGAGATTCCTCGCCTATATCAAGAAGTCTGAAAACACATAGTTAAAATTTGTGTCACTCCTTTCCCTCTTTCCACACCCTTCAGCTGAATCAAGCTTCAGTGGGTGAGACAGAAAGGATCTCAAAAAATCCAGTCTCTGTGTTTGCAGTGTTATATCACCCAGTCTGGCCAAAATTTTATAGTGTTAATGATTTCCTATCTGCCTGGTTGTTAAAAAAACCAACTATTTTCTCTTAAAACCAGTCACAGGAATAATTTTTGCATCTGTTTTGTCTTAACACATTTCCAAGGAAATACCTAAAAAGCACTGCTAATTTCATTAGAGGAAGATGGTGGTTTCCTTGAGGCTCACCTCAGTGTCCCAAGTTCTAAGATCTGTGGAATTTTAAAAGCACTTGATACAATGCCTTTGAATTGAGGAATGCTAATGGTCCTACATTACCTTCCAAGGGGGATAGCTAAGGAAACAGTCCAATGATTCATCTGAATATTCCAAATATTGTAGTACACTTAAACCAATAGGTGAAGAATAAAATGATCTTAAACTACATTCATACACCAGTATTTTAATCAGTACAACAGTGATTTTTTTTTTTTTTTAACCCAGTTATGCCTACAGTTTTAAGTGTTTCCTCTCAGGGTTCCTTCTAGGCAAGGTAAACCTCACTTTGCTATTTTAGAGCATAGCCTTGGGCTAAGTGCAATTGGTCATTTGGGTATGCTTTGTTGTGGATAGGTTATTTAACAACAGAAATGGCCTGGTTTTTAAAGCCTTTTGTATTTCAGTATTTTCTGTTGCTAGAGCTAGTTCTTTGTTACCCATTGTGCCATAGTCTCTAATCCTGATACTCCTGGTTATCCCTACTTACTGTGCTTTAGTTCACACAGTGAAGCAGTCTGGGAGCTCTGGGTTCTTTTTAGATGGAGCTAAACTGGTAGATGTGTTCTTTCTGCAAATGAGCATTCAGTCAATGGGACTAGATTAGAACTAGTCCAGAGCATGTGTCAAGATAAAACAAATCCCGGGATGCCCATAATGTTGACATCAAATCCTCTGCACTGTTTTTCTCTACAGTCGTTTCAATCAGTCTAAACATAGCCTCCGATAGCAACTTTGGATTTGAGACAACCTTATTTTTGCTTAAGACACCCAACTCTGTTTTAATGACTTAGACACTTGTGTAGCTGGCAAGAAAAGGGGGGGGGGGGTTGTGTAAATTGTTCATGCTGAAGAAGCCTTCAAAATTGTTTTCTTTATCATGCTCTTGATAGAAAATGCTATAAGTTGAGGGAAAATGGTCATTGCTCCTTGTTTTCCATTTAGTAGAGGAGGGGTCCTGTGAGCTTGTTCAGCTCTTTGCATGGTAACCAAAGGTGGTACCTGCTAGGGGGACAGCAGGGTCCTGGCAAGCTCCGCCATCCTTCTCGAGGACTTGGGATCTCTGCATTGTGCATATTTGGCTCTGCCTGAGTTCAGCAGGCAGAGGCTAACTGCTGTAATGGGTTTCAATTGAGATGTTACCATAGCATCCTGGGGCTTTTACAATCTATGTAGAAGTCCAAAGGTTTGAAAGAGTGCTTGAAAGTTTCTGAACTCTGGCAGGTTGCCGAAATGTAATTACACAAAAGACAAAACCTTATGAAAGCTGCTCTGTTCAGAGAAGCAGCACCTGAGTGCTGTAATTCCCAGCAGAGCCATTTTTGAGAGCTGGGGCTGTTTTATCGCAGTCTCTTCCCGAAACCTTTTTCTTCCTCTTATGTGTATGGGCCAACCCACAAGCATAGCCTGGGTGTGCTGCAAGATGCAACCCTCTCAGCATTGGTGTTGGAGGAGACTGTTCTGGGGTTTGGCTGCTCTGGTGCATGTGAAGGAAAGGAGTGAGAAAGCATCCTGAAGCTCCTACTGTAAGAATTTCTTTAGATCTCCCCATCAAGTGAGAACCTTACTTTATTCTTCTCTCGTTTTTCTCCAGGATTTTCTCACGAGTGAATGGAAGAAGATATTTTGTTAACAGAGTATCCAGTTGCCTAACAATTCTTGTGTGAAATATGAGTGCTCACAGTAAACTGGTGTTAACTAATGAACATTCAGTTCAATTTGTAGTCATGGTTTCAGCAAGACAAATAAAATCACATCATTAGTAACTGTTGTTACTCTTCTAATTTGCCTCCTCTACTGGTAATGTAGAGGACTGAAGCAATCATTAGGTTTGCAATAGGAGGCTTGGAGGCTAGCAGAGTGTTGAAAGGTTTCTTCTAGAAGGAATCTCTTGCAGATGGCTGCACTTTGAATGCCTAGGAGAGGAAAAAGAGAAGTTAACCAGAGAAGTGAAAAATTATTTTCCCTGATTCTGGGTTTGCAAACGCATTTCTAAATGATTGAGGATAAAGTAATAACTTTTTGAGGTACCTTGTTTTTTTCCAAAGTCTTTCTTCTTCAAATGTGCTGAAAAGCTCTGGCCACTTAACTTTGCTAACAGTATGAGCTGTTCAGTGAGAGGAGGACAGATAGAGGGAAGACTGAGCATTCCTAAGAGAAGAATCTCAGCAGCTGTTAGTGAGAATGGTTGAACTTAATGGTTAAATTTGTTCCTTTATTGTTGATATCTTGCTTAAGCCATTCCTCTGAGTGCAGCTTGTTTCGTTTTCCTATTCAAAAGGAATTGGAAAAGACATCTGTTTGCATGTGTACAAAAATCATAGGTAAGGTGTTGGTCATACCCCCTACCTCCTGTTGGAACCTGTAACAACTTTGGGTTGTCATAATTTCTCTTTCTTCCAGAAATGTTTACCAGTAAGATTACCACATAGTAACTTCTCCTCTGGGCAGCTGTTAAAGAAAAGGTGGCCAAGTTATTTTGGTACTTCCCATTTACCCGTGATAAAGGAATTTCAACATATATCATTTATTCAAAATACGTAGTGTTCCTATCCCTTGTAGTGATCTTGACCCTGCCTAAGAACAGATCTATTGATCTGTTATTGGGCTGCTTGCTGGATAGCTCCATCATGGGCTGGAATTTATACAGTAGGGTGTCTGAAATGTAGCACCTTAACTGGAATAAAATTCTGATTCCCAGATTTGCAATCTTGAGCTTTTGGGGAAAATCCTTCCATTGTATAGTTAAACAAAATCCTCCTTTACTCAGCTAGCTGGCGGCACTTGGCTGTCAGCACATGCAGGTGTGCTGCTGTTCCAGCATACCCACCCACTCTTTTAACAGAGTAAGCAACAAATGATATCATACCCTTCTGCCTGGTAGGTTTAGTGCCATCCCATGCTGAAAATGCAAGTGACTAGAGTTTCTGCTTATTAGAAATAAGGAGTAGTATACTAAGGCTGTCTGCTGTGTATTAACAGTATGGTAGCTTCATGTCTGGACCTTTCCATTACAGTTGTGCCAGGATCTGCTTCCAAAATTTGCGTGTTCTGTAGATGTTCTGAGCAGCATAATTTGGTGCATTTAATTGTATCATTGTGTGAAGAGGTGACCCCCGTGGGGGGATGAGCATGAGTGGATGTGTGGGGCACGGGGTTTCTCTCTCCCTGTTCCCTGGTCATGTGTACCCCAAATCCTGTCTCCTATTGGTCAGTTTGAATGTAGCCTGTGGGAATCCTGTACTTAAGGGGGTGTTCACGGGACCCCGTGGGGGTTGTTCCAGACCTGTTCTGGGAGCAGTCGCTGTCGGAGTCCCTGCCGGGCTCCGGCCATGTGCAGCCAGGGGGAATAAAATCTGAAAACATCTATCAAATATCGTCTCCTTGATTCTTCCACGGGCCAAGGCTGTCTCCCAGGGAAAGGTTGCAGCCACCCCACTGCAACAATTGTGCCTTCATTTTCTTTCTCTTCCAAAATGTCTCCCTTACGTGTGTTATCTTTCTGAAAGCTGCCTTCTTCTATTACAACAAGTTTCTTCTTTTTCATCTGTATCCTTCTTTTCTCCATCAGTCTGTCAAATCATCAGCAAAACAATGCAGATCAGAAATGAAAGAAGTCGTACAGGCTGTGCTTTGGGATGAGAAGATCTGAAATTCCATTTCCAGCTTTGTTGCAGTTTTCTTGTGGGACTTTTTGCAAGTTACTTTACCTTACTCTGAACTTCTTCACTGTAAGGCAGTGAGTGACAGCACTTTATAATGAATACTCTTTCCTTGCAATGATAGTCATGTAACTTTGGCATATTTTCATCTGGCACATGATTTATTTATTTACTTTAATCTCTTGGGACAGTGGTTGTGCTTTACTTCGCATGAATGTTTCATAAATACGAAACACTGTATTTGTCCATGATATTTACAGAAAGAATATTCCTAATTCCAGGATTCAAGTGTCATGAGTGGTTCTTAATTATAAGGTGATTGTACTTATTTTATTTCAGTTACATTTGCTTTTGGGTAGGGGGCCTAGAAACTGTGTTCTATACTACCTTTCAAAACATGACAACAAATTCTGTTTGCTCACATGTGTTTGAGAACCAAGACATTAAAAATGAGAAATTGTGATTCCTTTTGTAAAAATTGAATGGTTGTCTACGCACACACACACATACACAACACACGCACACATGGCCGCAGTTGTTATGTGACTTTTTAAATTTTGCTCAACTCTGTCTGGTATAATTCTCTTTCAAATGTGAGACTCTTTTCTGTATTATGATGGATAAAGTGACTTAAAGTCTTTATGTTTAAAGAAGTGATTTAAAATTGCAAACTGAGAGGGTTCTCACTGACCACGGGATCTTGTCTGTTGTGGAGATGGTACCTATGGAGAGGATCTGCTGTGATGAAAGTAAACTTGTATCTTTTCATTAATTCTCTTCTATGAGGGAGCATTAAGCTGCTGTCCCAAGTGAATGTTTTAATGATCTCTCTGGAGTGTTTCAAAGCTTTGTCCCACTTGCACGATGCCGAGCGCAATGCACAAAATCTATCTTTGAGGCAACCCTGTCATTATACCTTTTGGTATATAATGTTTGTATTTGCATTTCTTTTGTTCTTGTATGTTGAGCTTTACCATGCCCAAAGGAGAACTTCTTGCACTTCAGAGAAACCTTTGTAAGACAAATGTTTGCTGTAATAAGTTAGCCTAAAGTGCTTGCAACTCATATTTTAGAAATTTATACTAAAATACAAAAACGTGAGTGTCGAATTGATGATCCATCATAATGACAAGCTACTCTTTTCAAAATGCATTAATGCAAATTATTATTTAGTGATGTGTCAATCAGCTTTTCATCACAACTGCAATAAATTTTATACATCCAATAGTCAAGTTTCAGTAACCTAGAAATGATACCTTGAGGCTTCTCTTAAAGAGGATTTTTTTTTTTTTGTGGCTTTAAAGAAAACTGTAATGAAAATAGCGGTGAAGTTCAAATGGTACTAAAAGAAAAGGCATCTTCTGGTCAGATAAACAACAGTTAGTCTTGGTGAGCCATTTTCCAATGGATTGTTTTCAAATAAGTGGCTCTTGGACACTCCTTGCTGGGATTCTTTAGAATGAATTTTACTTTCACAAACCTCTAATTCCTATAATTAAATTTCAATGTGTGGTTTTTGCAAATAGTCTTCTCTCTAGAGAACAAATGGGTATAAAGTTTGAAGATTTGGTTTCACAAAATGTAATGGCCAGTGGTTTTCTTGCTACTGTTCTAGTTGTTCCCAGAACATTCATGTTGGTTCAGCTTTCTAACATTCTTGTTTTGACTTTACGTCCACAGTTTTAACAGCGTGCGGCAAGGAACACACATCTTGTTCCGTGAGTTCAGCTTTGTTCAAGCCACCCCTCATAACAGGGCATCTTTTCTTCGGACCTTCTGGAGGTGTTTCCGAACAGTGGGGAAAAATGGAGGCAAGTATTCCAGCATCTGCCGCTGTCCCGTTATCTTGACAGGAAAATCATTAGCTAGGCTATTAATGCACGATAAATACTGATCCTTCACATTGTTCTAATATTCTAACGTTTTTAATGGGGAGACAACATCACATTTCCCTGGGGAATGGTTAAAAATGCTCCCAGAATATAGTAGTGTAGAAGCACCTTCTTGCAGTGCTACTTCTGTTTCAGAACAGTGTGTCAAGCAACAATAGATCAGAGGGAGGACATTGTGGGCCTGTGCATTGAGATGGATAGGCAAAAAAGGTGCTGGAGGTTGGTGGATGGGACCCAGAGATGATTAGAATATCAGGCGTGGAGCGTGAGGGAAGGGGTGCTGAGATTCTCAGCCAGCTGGGCTCCTGAGTGGTTCCATTAGGAGCCTGCGGGAGGTTGGGTTCATAGCGGTGTGGGGTGGTGAATGCTGCCGCCTGCACTGTGCCTGACTTGTCCTGGCATAGCTCCTAGGTGATGCTGCAGAATCCTGATGGCTGCGGAAAAGGGGCAACTGTGTGACCTCTTCCCCAACCCTATCACAAGGAAAAAGCTCCAATGCCAAAATAAATACTCAGCACTGTGCTATCATGTTGAGCTATTCTTATATTGCACTTGGTATATTAGGTATTACAGAACTGGCCGGAGTTCAAAATAAACTCCTGTAACTACATGCAACTAAAATTATGTTTTGTTTTACTTTTTAATTTAGTATTTTAAGCAAATACATTGCAAGTTGCTGTACAAATATGAATGTTGGTGGGGTTTTTTTTTACTATAAGCCTAATTTTTTTCAGTCTATTCAGCCTCATTTCTTCTTGCAGGAAAGACTGGAACCATCTCTGAAATATAAATAAACCCTTGCTTTCTGGCTAAGCTTTGCAACACTTCTACTTTTGATGAACAGAGTTTGCAAGACCATGAATAAAGACTTCTTTGACATGTGCTATCTAGATCTTTGGTGTTGCCTTTCCCTGCTCTTAAAATTAAGAGCCGAACACGGTTAAGGGAAAAGGGATTTTTATTTAAGGATCAGTATTTAATTAAGAATCCTTAGGTGCACCACTTCGCCAAGGTGGAATGCGCCGAAATGCACACACACGATAGATCGCATATACAATTTATAGGCCTTGCAAGTTAGCATATCTGTCAAAGATTTCTCAATGAGAGTCTTGAATGAACCCCCCATCCTGAAGAATTCCCCCCTGGATGGGCATACCTTAGTTTACAGGATGTGTTCTAGTAATGACCTTGGTTTCTCAGGATAGTGTAGGGCTTTCTGGCCTCTAACTGCGAGGCCTCCAGGGTGTTTGGTCTCCTGGCTTAACAGCATATCAGAACTATGCTAAGTTATCGGGTTTAAGGAATTACAACTATGCATGTTAGAAGCACTGAGGATACATAAAAGGGTATCTAAAAGGGTATCTAAAAGGGTATCTAAAAGGGTATATAAAACGTATATAAAAGAAAAGGCAAAAAGTCATCATGGCATTGCTGGCAATTAAACAATCATAATTAAACATGACAAAATCTGTAGTAAGCTACTGAAGTAATGGACTATGTTATCTGTAGCACCTTCTTCCCTGTGAGAGGTACTTTGTTATGTTATAAATAATTTACTTTAGTTCAGGGATAGCATTTTAAAGATTTCAGGTAGATTATATGATATGTATGCAGTAAGCAGGAAAAATAAAGTGTAGACTCCTAGAACGTATTTCTATATATAAGGGAGTTAGAGATAATAATAAAGAAGTCATTCACCAGAACTGCAGCTGTTACTGGTAAACATTATTGAAAAATTGAGAAGAAGCTCTCTGATGGAAAGTATCCACTGCAGTACTTTCAGTGCAAGTTTTCATCAGGCTTCATTTATCCAGCGTCGACCTCAGCCAGATGAAGGGCACCTGGATTTCTTCAAAAGAACAGAAAAGTTTTAGCTTCGTAATATCTCCTTTAACTTTTAGTAGTTTTATGTGAGTATGGAAAAGGCTGTGGAGGAAGGCGAAATCACCAAGGTACTTTGAAGAGAAAGGGTAATAAGCACAGGAGCAAAAGCTCAGGTGGATGTCACTATGCTCTGGCTGTGACCTATAAAGAGTTCAGTGTAAATTTTTCTAACTTTGAAGTCCAGTAGCTTCACTTTTAGTCTGCATAAATATTACATGTTTAACTGTATATTTATACATTTATATACATTTTCTTTTTACACCAGCTAGAGACAGAAATGCATCACTTTAGATAATTACTGTCAATATTTTCATCCGCTTAGTCCGATTTCTCTGATTCTCTAGCCATAATTACGGACTAGAACCTTGATATTTTTCATTTCAGTTTTATTTGCTATGGAAGTTTTTTTGCTATACCTGTGTATAGGGGAACTCATAACATTCATGGCCATTTAAGAATTAAACTCATTTAGTAAGAAGCCGAACCTGTGCAGTGTGGTGGATGAAATGTGGTCATTACCACACTCAGGCATAGACTAGATGTAGATTTTTTTCTTTGGCTGTGTTTGCATGGGAAACCTATGCTGGAGCAGACTCCTGGAAGGATCTATGGACCTGTGAAGAGAGGAGCCCATGCTGGAGCAGCTTTGCTGTCAGGACTGGTGACTCCACGGGGAAGGCAAGCTGGAGCAGTGCATTCCTGAAGGACTGCACCCCATGGAAGGGACCTACTCTGAGCAGTTGGTGATGAGCTGCAGCCTTTGGGAGGGTATCATGGGTTGGAAGTTTGTGGAGGACTGTCTCCCATGGGTGGAATGCCATATTGGAGCTGGGGAAGAGAGCAAGGAGATAGAACTGGCAGAGACAACGTGTGACAAACTAACTGCAGCCCCCATTCCTGGTCTCCCTGTATCCCTTGGGGGTGGGAAGGTGGTAAAGAAATCAGGAGTGAGGTTGAGCCTGGAAAGAAGGGAGGGCTGGGTGGAAGGTTTGAGATTTGGTTTCTTTCTTATTATCCTACTCTGATTTCATTGGTAATAAATTCGATTTAATTTCCCCAAGTTGAGTCTGTTTTGCCTGTGATGGTAACTGGTGAGTGATTTCTCCCTGCCCTACTCTTGCCCCATGAGCATTTCATTATGTTTTCTCTTGATTGTCATGTTGAGGAGGGGGAGTGACAGAGCAGCTTTTGTGGGCACCGGGTGTCCAGCCAGGGTCAAACCACCACAGGGAGGTAGGTAAGTTATAGAGTCCTGG
This sequence comes from Mystacornis crossleyi, assembly GCA_013400655.1. Classification (NCBI taxonomy): domain Eukaryota; kingdom Metazoa; phylum Chordata; class Aves; order Passeriformes; family Timaliidae; genus Mystacornis; species Mystacornis crossleyi. The sequence goes on from VYZQ01000764.1 coordinate 41,250, forward strand.
TTAGAAATTCTGCTTATGGTTATATACTATGCAACAGAGCATGGGACAAACAACCTGCTGTTTCTGAAATAAGTAGCAATATAACTTGGGCTAATACAGGAATATTGCTTTTGAGATCTGAACTAGAATTTCTGCATTTGATGCCCTGTGTCAGGTGTAAGGAGTGTTATTCATCAAACGGCCGCTTTATGTCAACGGATTTTCTCTGTGCAAAAAAGGATGAAAATATACCCTTCGTTTTCTACAATAAGATTCTGCTCTGCCCCAGTTTTCTCTCCTGGGTTTGTTTTTGGGCAGGGATTGCTCCATTCTTTATCACTGATTTATGTCTGGGGAGAACTATGAAGGCATCTTTTGTCTTCCTTTGTCAGAAGTATTACATTGACTAACTTCCCTGTCTTCTAGGATGTTTTTGGTTTGATTTATTCCTTTGTCATAAAAGTGGTTACTGCTGTTTCCCCCTCTCTCATTTACTTTAAATGTCATTCCAGATTTGAATTTCATGTTTTAGGAGTGAGTGGTGGCTTTAATTTTCTCCATCTGTGGAGGGTATCCCTGATAAACTACATAAATGCCAACCCTATGTGGATATAGGTCCACCTAATAAATAACTTACATCAAAGCTTGTACCCTGGCTGGAGGGACGCAAGGGAGAATAGAAAAGATGTACGATGATGAAATTTCCAAGCTTATATAAACTCACAAACCCCCGAACAAACAAAACCCCTATCTTTCCACTTCTGAGTGTTTAATTGGGATTTTAGAAAAGTAGACAAAATCTCATAAATGCGTGAAGTGATTGCTTAATCTGGCTACTCATTGTCCCTCCTTGATGCAGGGAAATCTACTGCTTTGTCTGTCAGTCTTGAAATGACCATGCCTTGACTTGGAATGTGCATGTCATTCACCCAAGCAGATACATCTAGCCATGAGTTCTCAAATGGCCAGTAAGAGAGAAATCTGTCTGAACACAAGCAGTGCTTAAATGTAACCATCTGTGTACCTGCAGAACCATGTATACAGTAATTGAAATGCACTAACATTACTGTTTCTCTTGGGAAATTGCTGTAGATGTTACTTTTCTACTTAATTCCTTATCCTTTTGAATTACTGGGAAATAGCTCTTCATGGAGAAATATAGCAGATTTTATGTTATTTTTCCATGTTAGCTCTGCCACTTGATGGGTTCTGGTTACATTGACCTTTATAAGTCCTTTAGTTTGGAGACTAGATTTATTTTTTTCTTCTGAATAGCAAGGAAAAATTACTAGCTTCAATAAATGTGATGATAACACTTCAAAAAGTAAAGAAAAGTCTGTTATTTGGGGGTTTTTGTTTGCTTGCTTGTTTATTTTTTCTTACAAGGATTTCTTTTTGGTGATATGCTGGATCCATTTTAACAGGATTTTCCAGTGGTTTTAGAAGCTTAGTAAGATGCAGAGTTCTATTTTCAGGTATGCATAAGCATATCTGGGATTCCATGCATTGGGAATGTGATACCAGGACTAGAAGGAAACAGATGAATGTGATCCAGTGTCAAGAAACTGAGGTTTCTTTGTGAAAAAAAACTTCACAGAATTTCTTATGATAAAATCATAGAATATGCTGAGTTGGAAGGCACCCATCAGGATCACTGAATCCAGTTCCTGCCCCTGCACAGGACAACCCCAAGAACCACACCATGTGCCTAAGAGCATTTTTCAGATGCGTCTTGAACTCTGTCAGGTTTGTGCTGTGACCACTTCCCTGGGGAGCCTGTTCCAGTGCCCAACCACCCTCTGGGGGAAGAACCCTTTTCCTAATATCCAACCTAAACCTCCCTGACTCAGCTTCATGCTGTTTCCTTGAGTCTTGTCCCTGGGCATGAGAGAGAAGAGATCAGTGCCTGCCCCTCCACTTCCCCTTTTGAGGATGATGAGGACCACCATGAGCTTTCCCCTCAGTCTCTTCTCCAGGCTGAAGAGAGCAAGTGACCTCAGCCACTCCTTATATGGCTTTCCCTCCAGACTCTTCACCATCCTTGTAGCTCTACTTTGGATGCTCTCTAATAATTTCAGGTCTTTCTTATACTGTGGCACCCAAAGCTGCACACAGGACTGCAGGTGAGGCCGCCCCAGTGCAGAGCAGAGCGGGACAATCCCTCCCTTGCCCGGCTGGCGATGCTGTGCCTGATGCCCCCCAGGACACGCTTGGCCCTCCTGGCTGCCAGGGCACTGCTGGCTCATAATCCACTTTCTGTCACCCAGGACCCCCATGTCCCTTTCCCGTGGCACTGCTCTCCAGCCTCTTGTTCCCCAGTCTGTCCACACATCCTGTCCCCATCGCAGGTGCAAAATCCAGCACTTTCCCTAGTTGAACTTCGTATGGTTGGTGAATAACCAGACCTCTGATTTGTTGGGGTCTATCTGCGGGGCCTCCCTGCCCTTGAGAAAGTTGACAGCTCCTCCCAGTTTAGTGTCATTGACAAACTTAATTAGTATTCCTTTGAGTCCCACATCCAGGTCATTTATGAAGATGTTGAAGAGAACTGGGTCGAAGATGGAGCCCTGTGAAACTCCACTAGTGAGAGGTCACCGGTCCCTTACCCCATTGACTATAACCCTTTGTGCCCTCCTTTTAACTTGTACCAATGATACACAACATTCACAGAGGTGGTTAGAGAACAGCTAGTGTTTGTTGAAGCATAATGATCAGTTAGCAACAGATTTCTCCCAGAGGAAGGCAGAATGGCCAGAAGTCTTGTTTTCCTTCTGCTTATGCTTAAATTGACCTCTTGGAATCTATCTGACCTGCTCTTTTGAATTGTCTGTTCCTCAGGACTCTTTAATTAAAACTGTGCTTTCTCAGTTTAAACGGCCCCTGCAGAGTTCTGCTGTGAAGCCTCATAAGGTCAACATATGCCTTTCCCAACCCCCATGGCTTTCATGTCTTGTTGGTTCTCTGCTTTTAATTAAAAAGATTTTTCCTTAAATGCTTTCCAGCCAATTAGAGAAATTTTGCACTGAGAAACTTGTTCCAGGCCTGATGTATTGAGAAGTGAACAGAAAGCTCAGTCAGAACCATTGGCACTTCTTTTCTAGAGCCCCAGCTTTCTTTGGTGCTTTTCAACAGCTTTTCCCTTTTTTCTTTCTTTGCACCTCCCTGTCCCCCCCACCCCCATTTAGAACTACTTCCAGCAAAAATAGCTGGTTTTTGATACCTTAGATATAGCACTGAAATGTAAAACTGCTGCAGAAAGTATGTTAAACTATATTGCTTGAGAATCCCTTTTGCAGACACTTGCCTCCCCTTCAGACAAAGCGTACTGTTACTGCTCATATTGAAATAAAATCTTATAAAATGACCATGTTTCTTTCACATTCGTCACATGGTGTGATGGCTACCTCTTTGCTTCTGCGCACTTGAATTAGGAAATTGGAAGCCTAGCTGTCTCTGGAAAGGGAGGTGGAAAGGGAGGTTTACCATAACCAAGCACACAAGCCATGTCAGGAAATGAGAAGAGTGGTAAGCCTCTATGACTAGCTCTACTTGAGTTTGTCAGGAAGGCTAGATTCCTTACAAGAATTAAATAAATGTTTTATCTATATAATTCATATAACCTGGAGATTGAGAAGAGCTAAGTGGGTCACTCTTCTCCCAGCTCATTTTTGAAAGATGCTATTTTAATTCATATTTGCTGACAAGATTACTTTCCCGAGGTTACAAAATTCCTTCCTTTGCTAGTGTCATTCTAATGCTTCTACGTGTTATTCTCTATATTAAATTATTCTTCCTTTTTTTACTCCCTCCCTTGTTACAGTCCATTTTTAGCTTAGCCAATCTCTGCTAAGTGTGATATTTAGAACAGTACAGTGACAATCACAGTAAATATCGAAAACGTTTTTCCTTTCCTTTTTGTTATTAAAACCAAATCAGATTTTTATACCATGTTACTGTAGGAAATCTTTATGAATCAGTGAGGTCTCGCAGTACATTCTAAAGATAAGTAAGCTGTGAATTTTAATGCAGTATTTTCTGGAAACTCATTCTGCAGTGAAATAGCCTTGGCTGAAATGATTGATCTCCAACCTTACTCATGTCATAGTTCCTTCATCCTACAGCTACAGCTGTTGCTATTTATGATTTATCAATGTAGCTCTGCCTGGAAGCACTGATGACTCTGGAGTATCAGGACAAAGGATTTCTGAAGCTGGGGAGAAATAAGTGGAGGATTACATTTTAGAGATGGTGAGATATATCTACAAGCATTGTAAGTTAAAACATCTGCATTACATAGATCTAAAATGCATTGCAGTAATCATTTGTAGAAGTGGGTCAGTGATGGAGTCTTCAGCTAGTCTCTCCCTGAATTCAGTTCATGCCGTTCTGTCAAGGCAGTTTGTGAAATTAAATGTAGTACATTGAAAATCCTCCTTGTCTAATCTGGTTTGGGGTTTATTTTTTGCCCCACTATTATATTCCCTTTTGAACTGTCTGAGCATACACCAGCTCTTCTTAATATTCAAATTTTTTTTTCAATTTCATATTCCAGATGTATATCTCTCTCGATGGTATTTTTTGGTTTGGTTTGTTTTTTGTTGTTGTGGTGTTTTTTTGTTGGTTTTTTTTTTTTTTTTTAACCAACAAACTTTTCTGTTTGTTTTCTAATGTTTTTTGGCTATTTTGTGTCTTTTGACAGTTCTTCACTGGTTGTGTCATTGGCAAATGGAATTAATATGTTCTTTAGTTTTTGTCCCAGTTGAGCAAACCATTTAAATAAGCAATTTAAATATAACATTGTTGCATTCTGCTAAGCAATTATCCAAAATTCAACTGGTAATTATTATTACTATTTGCTTTGCAGTCTTCTGGCAAGTTTCCCATCCCTATGACAGCATTCTTACTCAAACCAACTGAAATGGATTTTTTTAATTAAGTTTTTTTTAGGTTCCAATATAGTCTTGAAGAGTTAGTATTCCAAATTGTGGGGAAGCTCCCTGGAACAAAACTAGTTCTAGACTGTGTGACCTGGCCTGGGATTCTGAATGCTCCATGTTTATTATATTAAATAAACTTGATCTATCTCTTCTCTCACTTGACATGACTTGAAAGAGTATCTGCAGACTTCATATGCATAGGCAGTCATCCAGAAGAACATCTCTGAAGCCTTAGTTTCATTAATTAGTATATTTTATGATATTGCTGACCTATTCTTCATCAGCAGAGATGCTTAAAAAGAGAGAGAAGTAGAGAAAGCAGATAAAAAGCTTGTTTTATCTCAGTACCTTATACTGTGACTTTCTGCAGAGGTTTTACGAGAAGAGTCTCTGTGAAGCCCACATCTGCTTTCAGCCCACTGTTGGCTCTTAGTCTGTCCTGAGAAGGAAAAGTGCCTAAACTGAGGAAAGCAGTTCACCCCTTCTCCGTGAACCCTAAAGCATATTTCTCCCCATGCTGTTGGCTTCAAGTGTGTGTCCATGCTGTGTTTATATAGACAGCCTAAACTCGGGGTTTGTATTTCCATATGGTACAATTCAGCACTTTCTCAAGATACTGGCTTGGGACCTGGAAATTGCTATATTGCTCTGACAACAGCCTGAGCCTAGTTGATCTGTCTCAGCAGATCAGCTGACATATGGGGAGTGTTGTTACGGTGTGTCTGTGCTCATCTCTTTGGAATAAACTCTGGCATGCCTGTGTTGAGCTGCTGTGAGCAGTGTAGATGCAGTCTGAGGAAGAAGACTGTGAAGGAGGAATGTGTGTTCAGCAGGAACAGAAGAGTAAGGACTCTCCTTTACACATACGCAGTTAAGTCTTTGACATAGCCTTGGTACTAGGAGTTAATCATTTTTAGTGAAGAGATAACTACCTTTTTAAGTATTGTTGTCCAGCTGCACAGAAAATCTCTGAACAAGTAATTTTTGTGTCTTTATCATCCAAGGTTCTTCTTCAGCTTTTCTCTCTTGTTATTTATAGTTTCCATCACTGCAAATTCACTTCCTAGCTTTCCTAAATTAACCCCATTGATTTATGTAGTGTGCTCCTGACTCTGCAGTATGTGTCTCTTATTGGGTTGAGGAGACCTGACCTATAGCTAGAAGTTTTTTTCTCTTTGTTCATTGGGAATTTGCACAACTACAGTTTCTAACTGTAGAGACTGTTCTTCCACTTCTTCTATTAGGTATATTCACAAAAACTTTACATTCAGTTATTTTGATAAAGTAAGTTTGGGAGTGCCATTTATTTCTTTTGAGGAACTGATTTTTCCCTGTGCTGTTAAAAGGACTGACTGAATTTCTGTTTCTGTAACTATATTACTGAACTCTTTCAGTAAGCCTTTTCTTGTTAGGCAGGATAACTGGATTCTAGAAACTTAAAACCTTTCAGAAAGTCCTTACTTCGCACTTTGTTTTGAGGACTTGGTTCCATTCAGTATGTAGATGTTTGACTAAAAGTGTGATGTTGAAATAGTTTAGCTAAGCAGTACAGCCATGCTTGGGTATAGAAATTCTTGCATCTTTTTAAAGTTGCCTTACCTCAGTAAACATCTGTAAGTCTGGTTTAAATCAGTATGATCATGTATAAAGTTGTTGTATATGATGAAAATGATTATTGGCTTATACTTTGTTATGCCTCTTTCAAGGATCCTAGATGAGTGTCAGCAGAAGTGATCTGCATGCATGATTAGTACTTTGATATGCTACTACTACTCTGTGAAATGGGGACACGGTATTACTATGGAAAACCTGTAATCTACAAATGAATTATGAAATGTCAATAATACTATAAGTTAAGCTTGGTCCGTTTTGAATTTGTCACAGGACGTGATTGCGGTAATGTACAGTCTGTGATACCTTCCTTCATAAGCTGATCTGAGAGTGATTTGCATTCTGTGCTCCTGCTACGCATGAATCTCATAACTTCTGTTGGAAAAATGGACCTTTCTTTATCTTGGATGAAGAGACATCTAAATATTGATCTCTTCTTGAACCCTTTTTCTCTTTAGAGCCATATCCCATAGGATTCTTCCAAGGAGATCTCTAAAGTCATTAAAGTCTGCTGTTCTGAAATCCAGGGCTGTGGTCCTTCTAATTGGCAGGTAGATACATTTCTGAAATTTCTATGAAATGGTTTTCCAGGTATTGAAAAAAAGACCTTAGAACTGCTTCGGACACAGGAAAAGCTTCCACAGAAGTTCGCACTTTCCTAGACTGCAGTGTGAGTTAGCCAAAACCCAAAAATCCATAGGATAAAAGCTTTGCTAATTCTAGTGCTCGCAGAGATGCTTGTCAAATCTTGTCTTCTCTGAGGTTTTCCTGCATTAGGGTTCAGACTCAGAAGCAGTCAAAATTTACATCAGCTAATTTAATGAATTTGTACAGATTCTCCAGCAGAACTTGGGTAATATTTGTAATGCAATAACCTGGTGCTTCTCAACAGAAGAAGACATAGCATCAAGGGGGGCTGGAGAGTACACGGAGTACACCATAAACCTAAAGGAAACTGAACATCTGAAAAGTATTTTTTTTTCCTGTTTGGAAGTGCAAGTATGTGAGGTTCCAAAGTGTTACTAGAGTTCATTTTCATAGAGGGAGGAGAGACGTCAGGAAAGGCAGTATTGTCCTGAGTAGAATTTCAGCTCTTCCCCTTCAGTTCCTTTGTGTGGAAGGACAAACTCACTGTGAGCTATATTCATCCCCTTCTCTAGTCAGCTCTTTACCTGCCCATTTTTTATTATTTATCTCTGTTTTGATCACCTGTTTGTCAAATATTTGTTTCCTTCCAGCTGTGGTATATGCTTATCTGTTACTACTTTTCTCCTTACTCTTTCTGCTGGAGTTAAGGTATTGGATATTCAAAGTGCTCCTCTATTCCTCAGTCAAATTTCCCTTATATAATTCCTAGAATAACTTAGGCATTATCTGAAAAGAAGTCAAGCTGTGAGTACTTTTGGCATGAAGCTGTCTCTGCATCACTATCTGATGTCAGAAACAAAGCTTTTTCTTTATTTCCTCTTTCACATCCCCATTCCCCATGCTGCTATTAAGTATTTCTTCATTCTTCTGGCAGAGGCAGAGGGATAGCTGTGCTGTGAAAAGTTACAATGCAAAGCAAATGCTAGTTAACATAATTAGGACACCAAGCAGTTAATGTTGAAGCTTATTCCTGAAAGAATTTAAAGTTTTCTGTCTACTTTGATTGGAAACTTCTTTTATCAAATCCTTGAAATGACTGAGCAAGTGTAATTGTCCTTAAGGTGCTGCGAAGTGTTTCATGGCTTTCTTCTGTGATGGACAGGACCTCAAATGGGATGTCTTAATTTCAGAGTGATGATTATTGATAACACTTTTCTCTACCAGGTCTCTAAGGATCTCCAGGTATTTTACAGACATTAAGGAATGAAGCGTCCCAAAATTCTTGACAATACTATTTTTGTTTCACAGTTCCAGAAAGTGAGACAGGGAAATGAAGTAATTAGCTGAAGTTCGCATAGTCAGAGTTCAAGATGTTTGGCCTTTTGATATGTTACTTCAATTTTATATACTAAAGTTGTATTTTTTACAGATACAGGATTGTTTTACCGTGAAACAAGTAGGAAAACACACAGATGTTAGTATAAAGCAACACCATCTAGATAAATTGTTTGTAAGAATCTGTCATCTTTTTTCTTTTTAAAAAGTTTTGAGAGTACTCATTGTCTTACTCAGAATAGTCAATCACTGTGCATGAGCTGTGTGGGATGATGTAGGATGCATTTGTAGTTGTTTCCAAGTTTGATGTTACAGCCCCCTTTGCTATATGCTTTTCTCAACAAAGTCTTCAGAGCAAGATAGAAATCAGTTTAGTTAACATATGTCATCAAGGTCATCATCTCTGTTGTAGAACCACATGCTCAGTATTGTTTTCTGACAATTCTTCGCTCTTTAGGAGGGGAAGGTTATTTCATGTGTGTGCGGTACTCGTGTACTGTGTCTGAAAGTGCCTTGGCTCGTAAGCAGTCTGGTGCTTAGCTGGTAACTGTATCCCTTAGAAAGGCAGTCTTGGTGTACAGAAGTTGCTGGCTTCTAAAGTAAAATTGGCAAGAGATTTTCCCTTTTGAAGGAGCTCAAAATAGAAACTACTTTATATGCTGAAGTATATTCCTTATTCATCTTCCCTCATTGTAAATTCAGACTATTTCCCTTTTATATAGAGGTTGCAGCCTTTTGTTGTTTTTGCTTAGCTTCAAAGTACCAACTAGTAGAGTCTTGTTCAAGCATGTTGCTCTTCAAGGGACCACCTTATAAAATATCAGACTGTTCTTTCCCCTTGGGTCCAGTCTGCTAGGCAAGTTGCATACAATATCTAGTGAAAGATTTCTTAAACGTACTCCTCTGTGAAGGGCCATCTTCTGAGTTCTTTCATTTAAAGAGTAAAACTATGAAGCTTAGAACCTGATCTGGCTATGTCATGTCTTGCTGTTTATCTGGAAAAACAGGCTTAAAAGCTGAACTCTAGGTCTCAAGCCCAGCAAAGGGGGATTTTGGCATTTGCTCTGAAGAGGCTGCTCCATGGGAAAGCTGAGTATGTGCCTGGTGTGGCTGGAGCCAAAACTAAAGAATACCTGCTGGAGCTTGTCCGTTGTTGCAGGTTGTGTCCATCATGTCTTGTCCTGTGAGTATGCAAGTTTGATGCCCAAACTCAAAATCTAATGCACTTCTTTGGTAGTCAGCAGAGAGTGCCTGATCCGTAGGGTCATTTTGAATAGTTCAGATGGGCTTCTGGTCGCTATCTTTCTCCTGTTGTTTACACTAGGAGTTTAGGTAGAGCAGCCTTTTCATTAAGGCTTTAAGTTTGGTGCTTGAAGAGACACAACATAAAAATTACATTTCACTCGCATTTCAAACATTTTCTGTTTTCCAGATTAGTACATTAAACAACAAAATGTGTCTTTCTAATGATGCTGTGTTAATTTATTCTGGCACTCATTATTCTGTAAAGTTCATGAATAAACTTTTTAGGAAAGTTTTTTATTCCACGATACTTTTCTTCCCTTATAAATCTTCCCCAGCTTTTGTATCCAAAGTATCCCCTAAGCAAAGCAGAGGGAAGTGATTACTATATTAAATCTTATTAGACTGGAGGAGTTAAGAAATGAATCAATGGTAACTGAAATCAACTTTGTAATCTCTTGAAGTATTTCCTTTGAACCCCAGCTAAGATACCTTGCAGAACTAAAAGAAAAAAAGTCTGGTAAAATGTTCTTTATCTGTTTCTTGGTAAGTAAACACTGCTAGCTTTAGCAGATTGTGGTGGGTTGACCCTCACTGGATGCCAGGTGCCCACCAAGGCTGCTTTCTCACTTCCCCTGCTCAGCTGGAGAATCAAGAGGAAAATATAACTAAAGGCTTGCAGGTCAAGATGAGGATGGGGAGAAATCACTCATCAGTTACTGTCATGGGCAAAACTGACACAACTTGTGGAAATTATTTGAATTTATTACCGATGAAATCAAGAGTAGGATAAAGAGAAAACCAGATCTTGAAAACACCTTCCAGCCAGCCTTCCCTTCTTCCTGTGCTCAACCACACTCTGGCTTTCTGTACCTCCTTGGCCCACCAGAGCTACAGGGGTATTTCTCCTCTGGTGTCTGGAGCACCTCCTGCCCCTCCTTGTGTGCGCACTGGCCTTTGTGTCTGCAGAGGTGTTTCNAGGTGTTTCTCTCACATCGTCTCACTTCTCTCTCCAGCTGCAGCTCTGCATTTTGGGGTTTGGGGTTTTTTACCCCTTCTTAAATATGTTATCCCAGAGGCACTACCATCGTCACTGATGGGCTCAGCCTTGGCCAGTGGTGGGTTGATCTTGGTTCTGGCTGGCATTGGCTCTGTCAGACCTGGGGGTGAAGCTTCTTAAAACTCCTCACTCAAACCATCCCTGCAGCTTTGCTCACTACCAAAACCTTGCCACAAATCCAATACACAGATGCAGCAAATGAACAGAGTTACTAAGGGAAGCCGTTTTTAAAGAAGTAATACAGCTACTGAAAATTTTTTTGTTATTTCTTTTGGCTTTCCCTATTAGAAGAATATATCTACAACATCCCTATACACACACAGAGCCTAGAGCTTTGTTTTACAAGGTCTTATGCTGATTTAAAATGAATTAGATTAGTTCTTTTGTACTCGAAGTATTATTTCTGATAATAGGCATGCTTTGGGTGTTCATAAAGGCAATTTCTAGCCAAACAGCTGATACTGAATAGGGGTTTGAAATATATTTTTCTTGGTGCCAAGTGGAAGATGCCAGTATTTTCCTCTGTTCTCTGCTGTCCTTGTTGCACTTAGGTTGCTGGAGCAAATATGGGATAAGCAAAGAAATTCAAACTGGCAACTCCTGAATCCTAAGCCTGTAATCCGTATCTTTGGTAAATCCCTTAATCTCACTGTACCTTCATTTTTCTATTTATAACCTAGAGTTCCACCTGTTCGATTGAATTAAGTAATCTTTGGACATACAAGTTTTGTCTGGATAGGTAAAACAAAGAGTATTTAGGTATCTGTATAGATCAAATTTGATGGAATCAAGGCCTTAATGAATTCTCACTTTTTTGTTAGTGATAAACAGGTAACTTTAGACAGATGCATGTAAACCTGCAGCTTCTTTCCATTAAAATGGAAAAAATAAAAAAATTAAAAAAGCTTCTTTCCATTAAAATAATTTAACTTTTTTGAATACAGGAAAAAGAGTGATTGAAACATTATAAGCATTTGAAATTTAAAAGCTTTAGCATAAAAAAGCCTTTAATATCAGTCTTTCTTCTCTTCTTTCCTCCCCCCCCCTTACCCAATTCACACTCAAAGTTTTTTCCTATGGGAATTTTCCTGCCTTTTAACAGTTCTTTGGATGATATTAAAATCAGTTCTGGAGGAAGGGAGGAAAGGCTTTATGGTAGATAGAACTGGATTTCAAGAGTTATATCTATTCATGTGAAAACTAACCAAACCTGCAGAGAGTAAATATGAAAGTGGTGGCTCTGTTTGATGTGGTTTGGTTGCAGAGGATTGTCACACAATGTACAGAATCACCTTGAAATCTTTCAGACCTGGAACAGTTTAGGCAGAGTGTGAGGTGTACCATTTGTCTTAGCCCAATTGTTAACATTTGCTCCTTTGCCCTTTCTTACTCTTTGTATTTGAGCGTTTGCTAAATGTTTAATAAAAGTTAAGTCAAATACATCCGATACTTAATTTGCGGATATTTGTATTATTCTAATTGGTACAAACAGAACATATTAAAAATGTAAAAACTCAGATTAGGAAAGTGTCATCAAACAAGCAAATCTGTCTTATTTACCTTTTATTTTTGTGAGCATTTTTTATGTAACGGAGATACAGGTAGAGAAGAATTTTACTTTTTACTCACGATTACTCTGCAGGGCAGAGGCCTCAGTATTATGACAGTTCTAAAGAATGGCTCTAAGGTATTTTCAGAAGAAGCTTAAGTAAGTGTTAAGTTAATCTAATATTTTAAGCAGCCTCAAAACTGGATATTTGCTTACTACTAAGTTAACTCTCCTTAGAAAATTATTTATTTGTCTTGTAAGTTCTTCTACAGGCACCATGGCAAAAGGAATTTACATAACTCCTAAAGTTACACAATCGTGTTCATTTTGAAACTGGAGCATGGTAGTAACTGACTGTAGAGGAGCCTGAATCCTTAGAGAGTTAACTGTGTCATCAAACATATTCCTTACAACCTAGGAACATGGTTGCTCAAGTTATAGCCAGAAGTTATTCTAAAATCTTGTTTTCAGACTGTAGTGGCTTTTTGAGGAAATACAAGCAAAAATAAATAAATCCAGAATTAAATAGATTGTATTTCTACAGAAGAGATGATTGAAAGAAAATATCAATAGTTTTCTTCAAAATACTGCAGTTTTAAGTTATTGAGGTATCCAAAAATTACTTTTCTGCTCTTCAGTAACCTTGTTCAGATCACTTTGAACTTAAAATGGTTTCAAGGTAAATACAGGTTTGACAGATATTATTATTCTTGAGCCTTAAAGAAAAAATAGCATTTTATTTTTCTTCTTTGATGATTCTGAGGAGAAACAAAACCAAATAATCAGAAGTGACCACACTGAGAAAGAATTCTTAGTGAAAACATCTCACAGAACATACCTTCAATTAAGCCTCTGAGATTGGCTCCCATCTGCTGTAACTGGAAGTGCAGTGCAGAACTTCTTGGGACTTGAATGCAGTCAGAGCAGCATGTAGGCTGCGAATTTTTCTGCAGAAGAATTTATTTTCCCTTTGCTAACTGGGGAGTTCTCCAGATATACTCAGTACAGTGTTCTTCTTTCATTTCACTACCTGTACTGAGTTTTTTTAAAGCTTATATTTAACTCAGATCACTTTCATAAATAGTTTTCTCTGAAATCTTGACATTGGATTAGTCTCAGTGGGATGAGCTGGGAATAAGTCGGGTGACTTTTCACAAATTCCATTTTGGCTTTAAGTGAACTACTTCCAATTCTACTAGAGTTAATATCTTTGAAAGTTGTTGCAGAATTTGTTCTCCCATTTCTGCATATGTCACTATATAATTTCTTTCCAGTTATGTTAAGGTACAGGTGAGAACCTGAAGGGATACTGTGTTCTGCAGTTTTAGCCTGGCCTGGATGCTAAATATCCTTTGGTTATCTTCTACAGTTTTAGCATGTGACTTCCATGCCTGAGAGCCAGAAGACATCTAGGGATCACTAAAACATTGTGATGGTTCTATGGCTTTGTGCATGCACATTGTTACAGGCTTTAGATTCACTGAAGAGATGTATTGTGATAAAACTACTGCATGCAATCCCCTTGCTTCCAAGTAGAGTCAAGTGATTAGGAAAGGGCCAAAAGCACCATGACAGGAGCATGCAAGACAACAAAACAAAGGCAAATTACTTCACTGGTTTTGAAGGAGTTTCAAAGTTCTAAAGTATTTTAAATTTTTGCTTGTTGAAAAGTCCCAATTTCACGATGTTTTAGCTGAGTCACAGGTGTGTTTGTAGAAGCTGCCCAGTAACTACATTGTCTGTGTAGGCTTTGTCTAACATGGGGGTGAAGGTGGTGTAGTAGAGATGTTTCTAAGGAGTGGGACGAAGCATGGTGTGTTGCATTATTTGTTAATGCAGCCATTTTTGATTAGAAGTGCATCAGCAGGTTAGGGCACAGAGGAGCATCTGTTCCCTGGCTTTCTCTGGCCACCGAGTATCAAAGTGTATATACCTTTTGTTGATGAAACAGCAGAGTATCTGTGTGCGAGTTCAGACGTCGGAGTAACTGGCAGCTGGGTTTTTTCCATGTAGAATTGCAAGCATTCTTCTCATATCATACTATCCTCCCTCTCGCCAGCTTCAGTCCCTCCCTGAAATCTTCTATTTTGAGGGCAGAATCTGCCAAAGGTGCATTGGCAAGAAAAGCAAATTCTCCCTCTGAAGAGCTCGTATCACTCATTAGCATGTGAGAAGGCTGATTGTAAGTAAACAACAAATTATTTTAAGTTCTGTGTAGTATTAATTCTAGTAATGTACACAAGGACATGCAGCTGACTGGATATGGTAGAGATACCATTATTGTTTAGAAAGAACTGATCCCTGCACCCAGTTAAATGCTTGGTGCTTTATCCCAGAAGCCTTATAGTAACGAGAACAACTGACACTGTCTTTATCTTAGAATTACCTCGAGTGTCCTTGGGTTTTTTCAGTTGGTTTTACCAGGTGAACGAGAACCAAGAAAGTACATGTATGTGTCCTGTAGAGTTATCCAGTATTCAGTTAAGTGCTGTTGCCAGTAATGCATGTTATGATCCTACACTGTATCTTTAATATAAATAAAGGAAATATACAGGACTGTGTGTTCCACCCCACAGTGCAAATGGGTTGCCCAGGTATATGACAAGTTGAAACCTGTTCTTTTGGAAATTGTACTTTCATTACCTTGGAAGCAATACAATTTTTCTTTCTTCACAATAATTTTTTTAATGGCTTTAAAACCAAACCACCATGCTTCACGTGGCTATGAAACATTAATAGTTGGTTTAGTCTACTTTGCACTGGAAAAAGGCTCAGCATTTAAGATATCCCAGTGATTCAGTTTCTTGTGGTAAGAGCTAGACAGGAAAAAG